>JAQOOF010002424.1:0-13265 GCA_029931835.1 Etheostoma nigrum | reverse complement strand
ACTATAAAGAGACACACAGTGACTATAAAGAGACACACAGTGACTATAAAGAGACACACAGTGACTATAAAGAGACACACAGTGACTATAAAGAGACACAAAGTGACTATAAAGAGACACAAAGTGACTATAAAGAGACACAAAGTGACTATAAAGAGACACACAGAGACTATAAAGAGACACACAGTGACTATAAAGAGACACACAGTGACTATAAAGAGACACACAGTGACTATAAAGAGACACAAAGTGACTATAAAGAGACACAAAGTGACTATAAAGAGACACACAGTGACTATAAAGAGACACAAAGTGACTATAAAGAGACACAAAGTGACTATAAAGAGACACACAGTGACTATAAAGAGACACAAAGTGACTATAAAGAGACACACAGTGACTATAAAGAGACACAAAGTGACTATAAAGAGACACACAGAGACTATAAAGAGACACACAGTGACTATAAAGAGACACACAGTGACTATAAAGAGACACATTGACTATAATGAGACACATTGACTATAATGAGACACATTGACTATAATGAGACACATTGACTATAATGAGACACAAAGTGACTATAAAGAGACACAAAGTGACTATAAAGAGACACAAAGTGACTATAAAGAGACACACAGTGACTATAATGAGACACAAAGTGACTATAAAGAGACACAAAGTGACTATAATGAGACACATTGACTATAATGAGACACATTGACTATAATGAGACACAAAGTGACTATAAAGAGACACACAGTGACTATAAAGAGACACACAGTGACTATAAAGAGACACACAGTGACTATAAAGAGACACAAAGTGACTATAAAGTGACAAAGTGACTATAAAGAGACACACAGAGACTATAAAGAGACACACAGTGACTATAAAGAGACACACAGTGACTATAAAGAGACACATTGACTATAATGAGACACATTGACTATAATGAGACACATTGACTATAATGAGACACATTGACTATAATGAGACACACAGTGACTATAAAGAGACACACAGTGACTATAAAGAGACACACAGTGACTATAAAGAGACACAAACTGACTATAAAGAGACACACAGTGACTATAAAGAGACACAAAGTGACTATAAAGAGACACACAGAGACTATAAAGAGACACACAGTGACTATAAAGAGACACACAGTGACTATAAAGAGACACAAAGAGACACACAGTGACTATAAAGAGACACACAGTGACTATAAAGAGACACAAAGTGACTATAAAGAGACACACAGTGACTATAAAGAGACACACAGTGACTATAAAGAGACACATTGACTATAATGAGACACATTGACTATAATGAGACACATTGACTATAATGAGACACAAAGTGACTATAAAGAGACACAAAGTGACTATAAAGAGACACACAGTGACTATAAAGAGACACAAAGTGACTATAAAGAGACACAAAGTGACTATAAAGAGACACACAGTGACTATAAAGAGACACAAAGTGACTATAAAGAGACACACAGTGACTATAAAGAGACACACAGTGACTATAAAGAGACACACAGTGACTATAAAGAGACACAAAGTGACTATAAAGAGACACACAGTGACTATAAAGAGACACACAGTGACTATAAAGAGACACAAAGTGACTATAAAGAGACACACAGTGACTATAAAGAGACACACAGTGACTATAAAGAGACACACAGTGACTATAAAGAGACACACAGTGACTATAAAGAGACACAAAGTGACTATAAAGAGACACAAAGTGACTATAAAGAGACACACAGTGACTATAAAGAGACACACAGTGACTATAAAGAGACACAAAGTGACTATGAAGAGACACAAAGTGACTATAAAGAGACACAAAGTGACTATAAAGAGACACACAGTGACTATAAAGAGACACACAGTGACTATAAAGAGACACAAAGTGACTATAAAGAGACACAAAGTGACTATAAAGAGACACACAGAGACTATAAAGAGACACACAGTGACTATAAAGAGACACACAGTGACTATAAAGAGACACATTGACTATAATGAGACACATTGACTATAATGAGACACAAAGTGACTATAAGGAGACACACAGTGACTATAAAGAGACACACAGTGACTATAAAGAGACACACAGTGACTATAAAGAGACACAAAGTGACTATAAAGAGACACACAGTGACTATAAAGAGACACAAAGTGACTATAAAGAGACACAAAGTGACTATAAAGAGACACACAGTGACTATAAAGAGACACACAGTGACTATAAAGAGACACAAAGTGACTATAAAGAGACACAAAGTGACTATAAAGAGACACACAGTGACTATAAAGAGACACACAGTGACTATAAAGAGACACAAAGTGACTATAAAGAGACACACAGTGACTATAAAGAGACACACAGTGACTATAAAGAGACACAAAGTGACTATAAAGAGACACACAGTGACTATAAAGAGACACAAAGTGACTATAAAGAGACACACAGAGACTATAAAGAGACACAAAGTGACTATAAAGAGACACAAAGTGACTATAAAGAGACACACAGAGACTATAAAGAGACACACAGTGACTATAAAGAGACACACAGTGACTATAAAGAGACACAAAGTGACTATAAAGAGACACAAAGTGACTATAAAGAGACACACAGTGACTATAAAGAGACACACAGTGACTATAAAGAGACACAAAGTGACTATAAAGAGACACACAGAGACTATAAAGAGACACACAGTGACTATAAAGAGACACACAGTGACTATAAAGAGACACATTGACTATAATGAGACACATTGACTATAATGAGACACATTGACTATAATGAGACACAAAGTGACTATAAAGAGACACACAGTGACTATAAAGAGACACACAGTGACTATAAAGAGACACACAGTGACTATAAAGAGACACACAGTGACTATAAAGAGATACAAAGTGACTATAAAGAGACACACAGTGACTATAAAGAGACACACAGTGACTATAAAGAGACACACAGTGACTATAAAGAGACACAAAGTGACTATAAAGAGACACAAAGTGACTATAAAGAGACACACAGAGACTATAAAGAGACACACAGTGACTATAAAGAGACACACAGTGACTATAAAGAGACACAAAGTGACTATAAAGAGACACACAGTGACTATAAAGAGACACACAGAGACTATAAAGAGACACACAGTGACTATAAAGAGACACATTGACTATAATGAGACACACAGAGACTATAAAGAGACACACAGTGACTATAAAGAGACACACAGTGACTATAAAGAGACACATTGACTATAATGAGACACATTGACTATAATGAGACACATTGACTATAATGAGACACATTGACTATAATGAGACACAAAGTGACTATAAAGAGACACACAGTGACTATAAAGAGACACACAGTGACTATAAAGAGACACACAGTGACTATAAAGAGACACACAGTGACTATAAAGAGACACACAGTGACTATAAAGAGACACACAGTGACTATAAAGAGACACACAGAGACTATAAAGAGACACACAGTGACTATAAAGAGACCCACAGTGATTATAAAGAGACACAAAGTGACTATAAAGAGACACACAGTGACTATAAAGAGACACACAGTGACTATAAAGAGACACACAGTGACTATAAAGAGACACACAGTGACTATAAAGAGACACACAGAGACTATAAAGAGACACACAGTGACTATAAAGAGACACACAGTGACTATAAAGAGACACACAGAGACTATAAAGAGACACATTGACTATAAAGAGACACACAGTGACTATAAAGAGACACACAGTGACTATAAAGAGACACACAGTGACTATAAAGAGACACACAGAGACTATAAAGAGACACATTGACTATAAAGAGACACAAAGTGACTATAAAGAGACACAAAGTGACTATAAAGAGACACACAGTGACTATAAAGAGACACACAGTGACTATAAAGAGACACAAAGTGACTATAAAGAGACACAAAGTGACTATAAAGAGACACACAGTGACTATAAAGAGACACAAAGTGACTATAAAGAGACACACAGTGACTATAAAGAGACACAAAGTGACTATAAAGAGACACACAGAGACTATAAAGAGACACACAGTGACTATAAAGAGACACACAGTGACTATAAAGAGACACATTGACTATAATGAGACACATTGACTATAATGAGACACATTGACTATAATGAGACACAAAGTGACTATAAAGAGACACACAGTGACTATAAAGAGACACACAGTGACTATAAAGAGACACACAGTGACTATAAAGAGACACAGTGACTATAAAGAGACACACAGTGACTATAAAGAGACACACAGTGACTATAAAGAGACTCAATGTGACTATAAAGAGACACACAGTGACTATAAAGAGACACAAAGTGACTATAAAGAGACATACAGTGACTATAAAGAGACACACAGTGACTATAAAGAGACACACAGTGACTATAAAGAGACACACAGTGACTATAAAGAGACACACAGTGACTATAAAGAGACACACAGTGACTATAAAGAAGGGACACACAGTGACTATAAAGAGACACACAGTGACTATAAAGAGACACACAGTGACTATAAAGAGACACAAAGTGACTATAAAGAGACACAAAGTGACTATAAAGAGACACACAGAGACTATAAAGAGACACACAGTGACTATAAAGAGACACACAGTGACTATAAAGAGACACAAAGTGACTATAAAGAGACACAAAGTGACTATAAAGAGACACACAGAGACTATAAAGAGACACACAGTGACTATAAAGAGACACACAGTGACTATAAAGAGACACACAGTGACTATAAAGAGACACATTGACTATAATGAGACACATTGACTATAATGAGACACATTGACTATAATGAGACACAAAGTGACTATAAAGAGACACACAGTGACTATAAAGAGACACACAGTGACTATAAAGAGACACACAGTGACTATAAAGAGACACAGTGACTATAAAGAGACACACAGTGACTATAAAGAGACACACAGTGACTATAAAGAGACTCAATGTGACTATAAAGAGACACACAGTGACTATAAAGAGACACAAAGTGACTATAAAGAGACATACAGTGACTATAAAGAGACACACAGTGACTATAAAGAGACACACAGTGACTATAAAGAGACACACAGTGACTATAAAGAGACACACAGTGACTATAAAGAGACACACAGTGACTATAAAGAAGGGACACACAGTGACTATAAAGAGACACACAGTGACTATAAAGAGACACACAGTGACTATAAAGAGACACAAAGTGACTATAAAGAGACACAAAGTGACTATAAAGAGACACACAGAGACTATAAAGAGACACACAGTGACTATAAAGAGACACACAGTGACTATAAAGAGACACAAAGTGACTATAAAGAGACACAAAGTGACTATAAAGAGACACACAGAGACTATAAAGAGACACACAGTGACTATAAAGAGACACACAGTGACTATAAAGAGACACAAAGTGACTATAAAGAGACACACAGTGACTATAAAGAGACACACAGTGACTATAAAGAGACACAAAGTGACTATAAAGAGACACACAGTGACTATAAAGAGACACAAAGTGACTATAAAGAGACACACAGTGACTATAAAGAGACACACAGTGACTATAAAGAGACACACAGTGACTATAATGAGACACATTGACTATAATGAGACACATTGACTATAATGAGACACAAAGTGACTATAAAGAGACACAAAGTGACTATAAAGAGACACAAAGTGACTATAAAGAGACACACAGTGACTATAAAGAGACACACAGTGACTATAAAGAGACACACAGTGACTATAAAGAGACACAAAGTGACTATAAAGAGACACAAAGTGACTATAAAGAGACACAAAGTGACTATAAATAGACACACAGTGACTATAAAGAGACACACAGTGACTATAAAGAGACACAAAGTGACTATAAAGAGACACACAGTGACTATAAAGAGACACACAGTGACTATAAAGAGACACAAAGTGACTATAAAGAGACACAAAGTGACTATAAAGAGACACAAAGTGACTATAAAGAGACACACAGTGACTATAAAGAGACACAAAGTGACTATAAAAAGACACACAGTGACTATAAAGAGACACAAAGTGACTATAAAGAGACACACAGAGACTATAAAGAGACACAAAGTGACTATAAAGAGACACACAGTGACTATAAAGAGACACACAGTGACTATAAAGAGACACACAGAGACTATAAAGAGACACACAGTGACTATAAAGAGACACATTGACTATAATGAGACACATTGACTATAATGAGACACAAAGTGACTATAAAGAGACACAAAGTGACTATAAAGAGACACAAAGTGACTATAAAGAGACACAAAGTGACTATAAAGAGACACATAGTGACTATAAAGAGACACAAAGTGACTATAAAGAGACACACAGTGACTATAAAGAGACACAAAGTGACTATAAAGAGACACACAGTGACTATAAAGAGACACAAAGTGACTATAAAGAGACACACAGTGACTATAAAGAGACACAAAGTGACTATAAAGAGACACACAGAGACTATAAAGAGACACAAAGTGACTATAAAGAGACACACAGTGACTATAAAGAGACACACAGAGACACACAGTGACTATAAAGAGACACACAGTGACTATAAAGAGACACACAGTGACTATAAAGAGACACACAGAGACTATAAAGAGACACACAGTGACTATAAAGAGACACATTGACTATAATGAGACACATTGACTATAATGAGACACAAAGTGACTATAAAGAGACACACAGTGACTATAAAGAGACACACAGTGACTATAAAGAGACACACAGTGACTATAAAGAGACACACAGTGACTATAAAGAGACACACAGTGACTATAAAGAGACACATTGACTATAATGAGACACATTGACTATAATGAGACACAAAGTGACTATAAAGAGACACAAAGTGACTATAAAGAGACACACAGTGACTATAAAGAGACACACAGTGACTATAAAGAGACACACAGTGACTATAAAGAGACACACAGAGACTATAAAGAGACACACAGTGACTATAAAGAGACCCACAGTGATTATAAAGAGACACAAAGTGACTATAAAGAGACACACAGTGACTATAAAGAGACACACAGTGACTATAAAGAGACACACAGTGACTATAAAGAGACACACAGAGACTATAAAGAGACACACAGTGACTATAAAGAGACACACAGTGACTATAAAGAGACACACAGAGACTATAAAGAGACACACAGTGACTATAAAGAGACACACAGAGACTATAAAGAGACACACAGTGACTATAAAGAGACACACAGTGACTATAAAGAGACTCAATGTGACTATAAAGAGACACACAGTGACTATAAAGAGACACAAAGTGACTATAAAGAGACATACAGTGACTATAAAGAGACACACAGTGACTATAAAGAGACACACAGTGACTATAAAGAGACACACAGTGACTATAAAGAGACACACAGTGACTATAAAGAGACACACAGTGACTATAAAGAAGGGACACACAGTGACTATAAAGAGACACACAGTGACTATAAAGAGACACACAGTGACTATAAAGAGACACAAAGTGACTATAAAGAGACACAAAGTGACTATAAAGAGACACACAGAGACTATAAAGAGACACACAGTGACTATAAAGAGACACACAGTGACTATAAAGAGACACAAAGTGACTATAAAGAGACACAAAGTGACTATAAAGAGACACACAGAGACTATAAAGAGACACACAGTGACTATAAAGAGACACACAGTGACTATAAAGAGACACAAAGTGACTATAAAGAGACACACAGTGACTATAAAGAGACACACAGTGACTATAAAGAGACACAAAGTGACTATAAAGAGACACACAGTGACTATAAAGAGACACAAAGTGACTATAAGAAGACACACAGTGACTATAAAGAGACACACAGTGACTATAAAGAGACACACAGTGACTATAATGAGACACATTGACTATAATGAGACACATTGACTATAATGAGACACAAAGTGACTATAAAGAGACACAAAGTGACTATAAAGAGACACAAAGTGACTATAAAGAGACACACAGTGACTATAAAGAGACACACAGTGACTATAAAGAGACACACAGTGACTATAAAGAGACACAAAGTGACTATAAAGAGACACAAAGTGACTATAAAGAGACACAAAGTGACTATAAATAGACACACAGTGACTATAAAGAGACACACAGTGACTATAAAGAGACACAAAGTGACTATAAAGAGACACACAGTGACTATAAAGAGACACACAGTGACTATAAAGAGACACAAAGTGACTATAAAGAGACACAAAGTGACTATAAAGAGACACAAAGTGACTATAAAGAGACACACAGTGACTATAAAGAGACACAAAGTGACTATAAAAAGACACACAGTGACTATAAAGAGACACAAAGTGACTATAAAGAGACACACAGAGACTATAAAGAGACACAAAGTGACTATAAAGAGACACACAGTGACTATAAAGAGACACACAGTGACTATAAAGAGACACACAGAGACTATAAAGAGACACACAGTGACTATAAAGAGACACATTGACTATAATGAGACACATTGACTATAATGAGACACAAAGTGACTATAAAGAGACACAAAGTGACTATAAAGAGACACAAAGTGACTATAAAGAGACACAAAGTGACTATAAAGAGACACATAGTGACTATAAAGAGACACAAAGTGACTATAAAGAGACACACAGTGACTATAAAGAGACACAAAGTGACTATAAAGAGACACACAGTGACTATAAAGAGACACAAAGTGACTATAAAGAGACACACAGTGACTATAAAGAGACACAAAGTGACTATAAAGAGACACACAGAGACTATAAAGAGACACAAAGTGACTATAAAGAGACACACAGTGACTATAAAGAGACACACAGAGACACACAGTGACTATAAAGAGACACACAGTGACTATAAAGAGACACACAGTGACTATAAAGAGACACACAGAGACTATAAAGAGACACACAGTGACTATAAAGAGACACATTGACTATAATGAGACACATTGACTATAATGAGACACAAAGTGACTATAAAGAGACACACAGTGACTATAAAGAGACACACAGTGACTATAAAGAGACACACAGTGACTATAAAGAGACACACAGTGACTATAAAGAGACACACAGTGACTATAAAGAGACACATTGACTATAATGAGACACATTGACTATAATGAGACACAAAGTGACTATAAAGAGACACAAAGTGACTATAAAGAGACACACAGTGACTATAAAGAGACACACAGTGACTATAAAGAGACACAGTGACTATAAAGAGACACATTGACTATAAAGAGACACACAGTGACTATAAAGAGACACAGTGACTATAAAGAGACACAGTGACTATAAAGAGACACAGTGACTATAAAGAGACACACAGTGACTATAAAGAGACACAAAGTGACTATAAAGAGACACAAAGTGACTATAAAGAGACACACAGTGACTATAAAGAGACACACAGTGACTATAAAGAGACACAAAGTGACTATAAAGAGACACAAAGTGACTATAAAGAGACACACAGTGACTATAAAGAGACACACAGTGACTATAAAGAGACACACAGTGACTATAAAGAGACACACAGTGACTATAAAGAGACACAAAGTGACTATAAAGAGACACACAGTGACTATAAAGAGACACACAGTGACTATAAAGAGACACAAAGTGACTATAAAGAGACACACAGTGACTATAAAGAGACACAAAGTGACTATAAAGAGACACACAGTGACTATAAAGAGACACACAGTGACTATAAAGAGATACAAAGTGACTATAAAGAGACACACAGTGACTATAAAGAGACACACAGTGACTATAAAGAGACACAAAGTGACTATAAAGAGACACACAGTGACTATAAAGAGACACACAGTGACTATAAAGAGACACACAGTGACTATAAAGAGACACACAGTGACTATAAAGAGACACACAGTGATTATAAAGAGACACACAGACTATAAAGAGACACACAGTGACTATAAAGAGACACACAGTGACTATAAAGAGACACAAAGTGACTATAAAGAGACACACAGAGACTATAAAGAGACACACAGTGACTATAAAGAGACACACAGTGATTATAAAGAGACACACAGTGACTATAAAGAGACACAAAGTGACTATAAAGAGACACACAGTGACTATAAAGAGACACACAGTGACTATAAAGAGACACAAAGTGACTATAAAGAGACACATTGACTATAAAGAGACACACAGAGACTATAAAGAGACACACAGTGACTATAAAGAGACACACAGTGACTATAAAGAGACACACAGTGACTATAAAGAGACACACAGTGATTATAAAGAGACACACAGTGACTATAAAGAGACACACAGTGACTATAAAGAGACACACAGTGACTATAAAGAGACACACAGTGACTATAAAGAGACACAAAGTGACTATAAAGAGACACACAGAGACTATAAAGAGACACACAGTGACTATAAAGAGACACACAGGGACTATAAAGAGACACACAGTGACTATAAAGAGACACACTGTGATTATAAAGAGACACACAGTGACTATAAAGAGACACACAGTGACTATAAAGAGACACACAGTGACTATAAAGAGACACACAGTGACTATAAAGAGACACAAAGTGACTATAAAGAGACACACAGTGACTATAAAGAGACACACAGTGACTATAAAGAGACACACAGTGACTATAAAGAGACACACAGAGACTATAAAGAGACACACAGTGACTATAAAGAGACACACAGGGACTATAAAGAGACACACAGTGACTATAAAGAGACACACAGTGATTATAAAGAGACACACAGTGACTATAAAGAGACACACAGTGACTATAAAGAGACACACAGTGACTATAAAGAGACACACAGTGACTATAAAGAGACACACAGTGACTATAAAGAGACACACAGTGACTATAAAGAGACACAGTGACTATAAAGAGACACACAGTGACTATAAAGAGACACAAAGTGACTATAAAGAGACACACAGAGACTATAAAGAGACACACAGTGACTATAAAGAGACACACAGTGACTATAAAGAGACACACAGAGACTATAAAGAGACACACAGTGACTATAAAGAGACACATAGGGACTATAAAGAGACACACAGGGACTATAAAGAGACCCAGAAGGACCAGAAAGAGTTGTTTTGTGTCTCGGTGTCTTGTAGAAAGGGTAGGAGGCCTTTCACACGGTTGTCCCCAGGGGTCCATTGTCTCACGGTCCATCCATGCATAAATGGGATTTTAAAATTGGCGTCCAACTGTGGCTCGGTCCTTGTTTCCAATGAAAGTCCTGTTTGCATCGCACCAGGTGTTCTGGCACAGGAAGTCATCACACATTAAAAGATGAGAGTGTTCGACCACATTGACCTCAAATTGATTTCAGCCGACGGCCACTGGAACATTTAGAAAGATGAGACACTTTATTAGAAAGGTTTCCACATAAAACGTGGATATGGCATACAGTAGGCACAGTCAGTAACCAAACATACGCACTGTGGTGACTTAAAGGACAATACCACAGAGATTCAAGCCATCCTGCCGTCGAGAATACTTTCAGTTTCATTTCTTCAAAACTTGACACTAGGATAATGACTCTAATGTGCAATGTTATCAAGACACAATCTGGAAATGCTTCACTTAAGTTTTCTATTACAGCAACATGAATGTTTCTTTTAACATTATACAAACATTTTACAAAGCAAATTAGATCTGATATTCATCACTCAGTAACAAATTAAATGACTTCTTTTTACAGTGTTGCTGCTTTTATAGATGTACTGTATTATGTGATGAGACTTACTCTAATAATCAGTCCGAGAAGGTATCACATGGAGTATTTAATGTAGCAGAAATAATAGTTTTGGCAGGAAATTATGTATGATTAAGTCAAAGCTGGAAATTAGTGTACAGTGGCTTGCATAGCTTTACACACCCATGCTAAAGTTGATTAAAAAAAGGAATAAAAAAACATATTTTGGAAATTGATGTCTTAATTTAAACAATTTAAGAAAGTCCAACCTTTTAAGGACAATCATTTTCTTTGTGAATGAATAATGTATTGTAAATAAATAAATGTTCTTCGTAAAATACAGGGGGCAAAATGTAAGTATGCACCCCCCTATGTTAAATCCCCATAGAGGCAGGCATATTTTATTATTAAAGGCCGGTTATTACATGGTTCAGGATACTATACATCATGATAAAGTTTCCTTGGCCTTTGGAATTAAGGCATTAAGATCAATTTCCAATAGATGGTTTTTATTGGTTATATGGTTCTCAGCAGGAAACCGATGGAGTGCTTTCTTCAGGTAGGGAGTGAGTCCTTACCCCAAGTGAAGGAGTTTAAGTACCTCGGGGTCTTGTTCGCGAGTGAGGGGACCATGGAGCGTGAGATTGGTCGGAGAATCAGAGCAGCCGGTGCGGTATTACATTCTGTTTATCGCACCGTTGTGACGAAAAGAGAGCTGAGCCAGAAGGCAAAGCTCTCGATCTACCGGTCAGTTCTGGTTCCTACCCTCACCTATGGTCATGAAGACTGGGTCATGACCGAAAGAACCAGATCCAGGGTACAAGCGGCCAAAATGGGTTTCCTCAGGAGGGGGGCTGGCGTCTCCCTTAGAGATCGGGTGAGAAGCTCAGTCCTCCGAGAGGAGCTCGGAGTAGAGCCGCTGCTCCTTCACGTCGAAAGGAGCCAGTTGAGGTGGTTCGGGCATCTGGTAAGGATGTCTCCTGGGGGCCTCCCTAGGGAGGTGTTCCAGGCACGTCCAGCTGGGAGGAGGTCTCGGGGAAGACCCAGGACTAGGTGGAGGGACGTCCAGCTGGGAGGAGGCCTCGGGGAAGACCCAGGACTAGGTGGAAGGACGTTCAGCTGGGAGGAGGCCTCGGGGAAGACCCAGGACTAGGTGGAGGGATTATATCTCCAACCTGGCCTGGGAACGCCTCGGGATCCCCCAGTCGGAGCTGGTTGATGTGGCTCGGGAAAGGGAGGTTTGGGGTCCCCTACTGGAGCTGCTGCCCCCGAGACCCGACTCCGGATAAGTGGATGAAGATGGATGGATGGATGGATG
>JAQOOF010002423.1:10000-13277 GCA_029931835.1 Etheostoma nigrum | reverse complement strand
TGGCACGGGTCCTCACTCTGCTGAAGCTCAGCTTAGACAGAAACGTGGACATAAAGACATAGCAAGAAGAGGGGGAGAGGGAGAGGGAGGGAGGAAGGGAGGGAGAGAGAAAGAAAGAAAGAGAGAGGGGGAGAAGGAGAAAGGGAGGGAGGGAGAGAGAGAGAGGGAGAGAAGGAAGGAGGGAGGGAGAGAGAGAGAGAAAAGAGAGAGAGAGAGAGAGAGAAAGAGAGAGGGAGAGAGAGGGAGGGAGGGAGAGAGAGAGAGAGGGAGGGAGAGAGAGAGAGAGAGAAGATGATGACTAAGTTGACAGAGTAAATGATGATTTATATTGATTACAATAACAGAAGCGTCCATGACTTTAATGAAAGCGACCGTGAAGATGACACTGGAAACGATTATAGTGATGATTGTTTCATCGCTCCGAAAAAAAATGGAATGTTTTATTCTTTGGCCTTTTTAGCCGAAATGATATAGGACGGCTGAAGGGGAGAGAGAGAGAGGGGGATGACATTTTCGCCTCCTTTTCGTCTCCTTTTCGTCTCCTTTTTGTCTCCTTTTTGTCTTCTTTTCGCCTCCTTTTCGTCTCCTTTTCGTCGCCTTTTCGTCTCCTTTTCGTCGCCTTTTCGTCTCCTTTTCGTCTCCTTTTCGTCGCCTTTTCGTCGCCTTTTTGTCTCCTTTTTGTCTCCTTTTTGTCGCCTTGTAGTTGCCTTTTCGTCTCCTTTTCGTCTCCTTTTCGTCGCCTTTTCGTCTCCTTTTCGTCGCCTTTTTGTCTCCTTTTCGTCGCCTTTTCGTCGCCTTGTAGTTGCTTTTTCGTCTCCTTTTCGTCGCCTTTTCGTCGCCTTTTCGTCGCCTTTTCGTCTCCTTGTAGTCGCCTTGTAGTCGCCTTGTAGTAGCTTTTTCGTTTCCTTTTCGTCGCCTTTTCGTTGCCTTTTTGTCTCCTTTTCGTCTCCTTTTCGTCGCCTTTTCGTCTCCTTTTTGTCTCCTTTTCGTCGCCTTTTTGTCTCCTTTTCGTCGCCTTGTAGTTGCCTTTTCGTCGCCTTTTCGTCTCCTTATCGTCGCCTTTTCGTCGCCTTTTCGTCGCCTTGTAGTTGCTTTTTCGTCTCCTTTTCGTCACCTTTTCGTCGCCTTTTCGTCGCCTTTTCGTCTCCTTGTAGTCGCCTTGTAGTCGCCTTGTAGTTGCTTTTTCGTCTCCTTTTCGTCGCCTTTTCGTCGCCTTTTCGTCTCCTTGTAGTTGCCTTTTCGTCTCCTTTTTGTCGCCTTTTCGTCTCCTTTTCGTCGCCTTTTTGTCTCCTTTTCGTCTCCTTTTCGTCGCCTTTTCGTCTCCTTTTTGTCTCCTTTTCGTCGCCTTTTTGTCTCCTTTTCGTCGCCTTGTAGTTGCCTTTTCGTCGCCTTTTCGTCGCCTTTTCGTCTCCTTGTAGTCGCCTTGTAGTCGCTTTTCGTCTCTTTTTCGTCTCCTTTTCGTCTTCTTTTCGTCTCCTTTTTCGTCTTCTTTTCGTCTCCTTTTCGTCTCCTTGTAGTTGCCTTTTCGTCGCCTTTTCGTCTCCTTTTCGTCGCCTTTTTGTCTCCTTTTCGTCTCCTTTTCGTCGCCTTTTTGTCTCCTTTTTGTCTCCTTTTCGTCGCCTTTTTGTCTCCTTTTCGTCGCCTTGTAGTTGCCTTTTCGTCGCCTTTTTGTCTCCTTTTCGTCGCCTTTTCGTCGCCATGTAGTTGCTTTTCGTCTCCTTTGTCGCCTTTTCGTCGCCTTTTCGTCGCCTTTTCGTCGCCTTGTAGTCGCCTTGTAGTTGCTTTTTCGTCTCCTTTTCGTCGCCTTTTCGTCGCCTTTTCGTCTCCTTGTAGTTGCCTTTTCGTCTCCTTTTCGTCGCCTTTTCGTCTCCTTTTCGTCGCCTTTTTGTCTCCTTTTCGTCTCCTTTTCGTCGCCTTTTCGTCTCCTTTTTGTCTCCTTTTCGTCGCCTTTTTGTCTCCTTTTCGTCGCCTTGTAGTTGCCTTTTCGTCGCCTTTTCGTCGCCTTTTCGTCTCCTTGTAGTCGCTTTTCGTCTCTTTTTCGTCTCCTTTTCGTCTTCTTTTCGTCTCCTTTTCGTCTCCTTTTCGTCTTCTTTTCGTCTCCTTTTCGTCTCCTTTTCGTCGCCTTTTCGTCTCCTTTTTGTCTCCTTTTCGTCGTCTTGTAGTCGCTTTTTGTCGCCTTTTTGTCGCCTTTTCGTCTCCTTTTTGTCTCCTTTTCGTCGTCTTGTAGTCGCTTTTTGTCGCCTTTTTGTCGCCTTTTCGTCTCCTTTTTGTCTCCTTTTTGTCTCCTTTTCGTCGTCTTGTAGTCGCTTTCGTCGCCTTTTTGTCTCCTTTTTGTCTCCTTTTCGTCACATTTTCTACACCTTTTCGACGCCTTTTCGTCACTTTTTCGTCTCCTTTTTGTCACCTTTTTGTCTCCTTTTTGTCTCCTTTTCGTCACCTTTTTGTCACCTTTTCGTCGCCTTGTAGTTGCCTTTTCGTCTCCTTTTCGTCGCCTTTTCGTCTCCTTTTCGTCGCCTTTTTGTCTCCTTTTCGTCTCCTTTTCGTCGCCTTTTCGTCTCCTTTTTGTCTCCTTTTCGTCTCCTTTTCGTCGTCTTGTAGTCGCTTTTCGTCGCCTTTCGTCCTTTTCGTCTCCTTTTCGTCTCCTTTTCGTCTCCTTTTCGTCTTCTTTTCGTCTCCTTTTCGTCTCCTTTTTGTCTCCTTTTCGTCTCCTTTTCGACGACTTTTCGTTGCCTTTTCGTCTCCTTTTCGTCGTCTTGTAGTCGCTTTTCGTCTCCTTTTCGACGTCTTGTAGTCGCTTTTCGTCTCCTTTTCGTCGCCTTTTTGTCGCCTTTTCGTCTCCTTTTTGTCTCCTTTTCGTCACATTTTCGTCTCCTTTTTGTCTCCTTTTCGTCACATTTTCGTCTCCTTTTTGTCACCTTTTTGTCGCCTTTTCGTCACCTTTTCGTCACCTTTTCGTCACCTTTTCGTTGCCTTTTTGTCGCCTTTTCATCTCGTTTTTGTCGCCTTTTCGTCTCCTTTTTGTCTCCTTTGCGTCGCCTTGTAGTCGCTTTTCGTTACCTGAAGGATGTCCGTCCCCGTCCTCTGTCTCTATGTTGGCGCTCTAACCTGCGGCTGATTTCTGAGGACTATGGTTACCTGGTCCCCAGGTCTCTGCAGGGTAAATCCAGACAGCTAGCTGGACTATCTGTCCAATCTGAGAACTTTGGTTACCTGGTCCTCAGATCTCTGCAGGGTAAATCCAGACAGCTAGCTAGACTATCTGTCCAATCTGAGAACT
>JAQOOF010002422.1:0-13305 GCA_029931835.1 Etheostoma nigrum | reverse complement strand
ATTAAAGCTGCAAGCAGCGATGTACGGGCCCTCGCTGACCTGCGCGAGTCGGGGTTACTGGCGGACACCTCTCCTTGCGACCGCTCCTTTGCGCATCACTCACACACTGAAAATCATCACCAATGAAAAGTGAACTCCCTGCTGAGTTCAATGACACCTCAAACAAGCCTATACGTCATACAGGTCATTATCTGTGAAAGGGGGCGTGGCCGCATCATAGGGGGGCGGGTCAAACATCACCAATGAAGAAGGAACTCTTAGCTGAGTTCATTGATACCTCACACAAGCCAATATGTCATACAGGTCATTATATGTGAAAGGGGGCGTGGCCGCATCGTAGGGGCGCGGGTCAAACATCACCAATGAAAAAGGAAGTCTCTGCTGAGTTCATTGATACCTCACACAAGCCTATACGTCATACAGGTCATTATCTGTGAAAGGGGGCGTGGCCGCATCATAGGGGGGAGGGTCAAACATAACCACTGAAAAAGGAACTCTCTGCTGAGTTCATTGATACCTCACACAAGCCTATACGTCATACAGGTCATTATCTGTTAAAGGGGGCGTGGCCGCATCATAGGGGGGCGGGTCAAACATCACCACTAAAAAAGGAACTCTCTGCAGAGTTCATTGATACCTCACACAAGCCTATACGTCATACAGGTCATTATCTGTTAAAGGGGGCGTGGCCGCATCATAGGGGGGCGGGTCAAACATCAGCAATGAAAAAGGAACTCTCTGCTGAGTTCATCGATACCTCACTCAAGCCTGTACCTTACATGGGTCACCAGTTATGAAATGGGGCGTGGCTTAAGCATCGGGGGCGGGCCAAACCAAAACCAATGAAGAAGAAAGTCATTGCTGAGTTCATTGACACCTCACACAAGACTCTACGCTAAACGGTTCAAATGTTATGAAAGGGGGCGTGGCCTGGGTTACTGGGCGTGGTCAAAATATAGGGGCCACCTCAGTATCACATGTAGACCACACATTCCAAGTTTCATGTAAATCGGATGATGTTTGTCATATAAGGCATATTTCCTGTTGCCAGTTGGTGGCGCTGTCTCCAAAAGTCCATATTGGCCTGCAGGTGTCCTCAGGCCCGGACTCTTGGTGATTGTGGGAAATTTCAAGCAGATACAACAACAGAAACTGTAGTTACAGCCACTTTCTCCTTCATCGCTAAACACTCAAAATGGCCGCCATGCCACGCCCACACCGTTTGACGAAAAGTTTTTCTTTTAATAACTTTTCATCGTTAACATGTTAAGATGACTCAGACTAAGTTTGAAGCTGATCGGATGAAATCTCTAGGAGGAGTTCGTTAAAGTATAGCACCTTGTCTTTTAGGCCTACTTCCTGTTGCCACTAGGGGGCGCTATGACTTTGAGCCAATAGCGGCATGTAGATGTCGTCAGGGGCGGACTCTGATGAATCCTGGAAAGTTTCGAGCCAATCGGACCACGTACGCTCAAGTTACACCCACTTCCTGTTTTGGTGGCGAATCGCACAAAATGGCCGCCCCGCCACGGCCACGCCCTATGACGAAAAATTTTTCTTTTAATAACTTTTCATCGTTAACATGTTAAGATGACACAGACCAAGTTTGAAGCTGATCGGATGAAAGCTCTAGGAGGAGTTCGTTAAAGTACGACATGTGGAAATGGCCAAAATCGCACTCATTTCGCACATTCAAAACAAAATGGCGGACTTCCTGTTGGGTTTAGGGGGGGCTACAATGGAGTTTTATGTCCGCCCTGCCATGCTACAGATGTGTACCAAGTTTCGTGAGTCTACGTTAAACGTAGTGCAGGGGCTGAATTTTCGTAATATTGTAGGGGGCGCTAGCGAGTCATTTTTGTGCGCCTATTCCCGAAACCATTAAAATACGTAAATTTTCACCAGACTTGATACGACCGCCAAATTTGGTGAGTTTTTGAATATGATAAGTCCTTCAAAAAGGCAATTCATTTGACGGAAAAAGAATAATAATAATAAAGAATTAAAGCTGCAAGCAGCGATGTACGGGCCCTCGCTGACCTGCGCGAGTCGGGGTTACTGGCGGACACCTCTCCTTGCGACCGCTCCTTTGCGCATCACTCACACACTGAAAATCATCACCAATGAAAAGTGAACTCCCTGCTGAGTTCAATGACACCTCAAACAAGCCTATACGTCATACAGGTCATTATCTGTGAAAGGGGGCGTGGCCGCATCATAGGGGGGCGGGTCAAACATCACCAATGAAGAAGGAACTCTTAGCTGAGTTCATTGATACCTCACACAAGCCAATATGTCATACAGGTCATTATATGTGAAAGGGGGCGTGGCCGCATCGTAGGGGCGCGGGTCAAACATCACCAATGAAAAAGGAAGTCTCTGCTGAGTTCATTGATACCTCACACAAGCCTATACGTCATACAGGTCATTATCTGTGAAAGGGGGCGTGGCCGCATCATAGGGGGGCGGGTCAAACATCACCACTAAAAAAGGAAGTCTCTGCAGAGTTCATTGATACCTCACACAAGCCTATACGTCATACAGGTCATTATCTGTTAAAGGGGGCGTGGCCGCATCATAGGGGCGCGGGTCAAACATCACCAATGAAAAAGGAAGTCTCTGCTGAGTTCATTGATACCTCACACAAGCCTATACGTCATACAGGTCATTATCTGTGAAAGGGGGCGTGGCCGCATCATAGGGGGGCGGGTCAAACATCAGCAATGAAAAAGGAACTCTCTGCTGAGTTCATCGATACCTCACTCAAGCCTGTACCTTACATGGGTCACCAGTTATGAAATGGGGCGTGGCTTAAGCATCGGGGGCGGGCCAAACCAAAACCAATGAAGAAGAAAGTCATTGCTGAGTTCATTGACACCTCACACAAGACTCTACGCTAAACGGTTCAAATGTTATGAAAGGGGGCGTGGCCTGGGTTACTGGGCGTGGTCAAAATATAGGGGCCACCTCAGTATCACATGTAGACCACACATTCCAAGTTTCATGTAAATCGGATGATGTTTGTCATATAAGGCATATTTCCTGTTGCCAGTTGGTGGCGCTGTCTCCAAAAGTCCATATTGGCCTGCAGGTGTCCTCAGGCCCGGACTCTTGGTGATTGTGGGAAATTTCAAGCAGATACGACAACGTACACTGTAGTTACAGCCACTTTCTCATTCATCGCTAAACACTCAAAATGGCCGCCATGCCACGCCCACACCGTATGACGAAAAGTTTTTCTTTTAATAACTTTTCATTGTTAACATCTTCAGATGACACAGACCAAGTTTGAAGCTGATCGGATGAAATCTCTAGGAGGAGTTCGTTAAAGTATAGCACCTTGTCTTTTAGGCCTACTTCCTGTTGCCACTAGGGGGCGCTATGACTTTGAGCCAATAGCGGCATGTAGATGTCGTCAGGGGCGGACTCTGATGAATCCTGGAAAGTTTCGAGCCAATCGGACCACGTACGCTCAAGTTACACCCACTTCCTGTTTTGGTGGCGAATCGCACAAAATGGCCGCCCCGCCACGGCCACGCCCTATGACGAAAAATTTTTCTTTTAATAACTTTTCATCGTTAACATGTTAAGATGACACAGACCAAGTTTGAAGCTGATCGGATGAAAGCTCTAGGAGGAGTTCGTTAAAGTACGACATGTGGAAATGGCCAAAATCGCACTAATTTCGCACATTCAAAACAAAATGGCGGACTTCCTGTTGGGTTTAGGGGGGGGCTACAATGGAGTTTTATGTCCGCCCTGCCATGCTACAGATGTGTACCAAGTTTCGTGAGTCTACGTTAAACGTAGTTGCAGGGGCTGAATTTTCGTAATATTGTAGGGGGCGCTAGCGAGTCATTTTTGTGCGCCTATTCCCGAAACCATTAAAATACGTAAATTTTCACCAGACTTGATACGACCGCCAAATTTGGTGAGTTTTTGAATATGATAAGTCCTCCAAAAAGGCAATTCATTTGACGGATAAAAGAAAGAATAATAATTAAAACTGCAAGCAGTGATGACGGGCCCTCGCCTCTTCGCAGTTCGGGGGTACTGGCAGAGGCCAATCTTTGCGGCAGTGAATTTGCGCGGCACTCAGACACTGTAAATCGTCACCAATGAAGATGGAAGTCCCTGCTGTAAGACTCTACGTCATACAGTTCATTATCTGTGGAGGGGGCGTGGCCAAATCCCAGGGGGCGGGTCAAAGCATCACCAATGAAGAAGGAACTCTCTGCTGAGTTCATTGACATCTTACACACGACTGTAGCTTAAACGGTTCAAATGTTACGAACGGGGGCGTGGCCTGTGTGAGTGGGCGTGATTAAGGTATAGGGGCCGGCTCAGTATCACATGTAGACCACACATTCTAAGTTTCATGTAAATCGGATGATGTTTGTCATATTAGGCTGATTTCCTGTTGCCAGTTGGTGGCACTATCTCCAAAAGTCCATATTGGCCTGCAGATGTCCTCAGGTTCTGGACTCTTGGTGATTGTGGGAAATTTCCAGCAGATACGACAACGTACACTGTAGTTACAGCCACTTTCTCCTTCATCAGAGTGGGTCTCTCTTGTGTGTGTGTGTGTGTGCTTCTGTCTGTGTGTGTGTGTGTGTGTGTGTGTGTGGGTGTACAGTACAGGCCAAAAGATTCAATGCGTTTCCTTCATCATCATGACCATTTACATTGTAGATTATCACTGAACTCATCAAAACTATGATGAACACATGCAGAATTATTTACTTAACAAAAAAGGGTGAAATAACTGAAAACACGTCAGCCTAAAAAGTTTTGAGCCAACTGCGACTGCACTTGGGGACACATTTAGAGTTTTCGCATTTTTCCGGAGCGACTGCCCTTCATTTCTTAAAGTAAAGATGGCCGCTCGTTTCTCTTCCCTTAGCTGATTGGTTCTTGCCATAATATGAATTCTACCAGTCGTCCAATAGGCTGTCGGCTGTGGATCAACATGACTTCTGCACAACACAACTGATGGTCCCAACTCCATTAATAAGGAAGAAACTCCACTAATGAACCCTGACAAGGCCCACCTGTGGGGGGGGGGACCATTTCAGGTGACCTCATGCAGCTCATTGAGAGAACACCAGGGGGGGGGGGGTACTCTGAAGAAACTAGAATATAAGACATGTTTTCAGATATTTCACACTTTTTTGTTAAGTGTGTGTGCGTCTGTCTGTGTGTGTGTGTGTATATCTGTCAGTCTGTCTGTGTGTGTGTATCTGTCTGTCTGTGTGTGTGTTTGTCCTACCTCTATTTAATACCTCATGAAGTTCATTGAGAGAACACCAAGGGTTTGCAGCACTATCAAAAAAGCAAGTGGGGGGGGGGGTACTCTGAAGAAACTAGAATATAAGACATTTTTTCAGTTATTTCACACTTTTTTGTTAACTGTGTGTGCGTCTGTCTATGTGTGTGTGTGTGTGTGTGTGTGTTGGGTTTGATTGAATGAAGTTTCAGAAATAAATCCAAAAAGAAGGTACATTAACGTCACAGCTGATATGCCTCTTATTATCTAGTAGAATAGCATAGTATTAATCTAATCAAACGTAAAATACTGAAAGAAAATGTCTATCACAATGTGCAAATAAAATGAATATCCTATCCTGCAAAGCACCAAAAACGAGTCACACACTAGCTAGCAACATCTATGGTATGCAGTGGAAAATTAGCAAGCTAGCAAAACACAGATAAGCTAACTGCTTCACATTACAGGCTAAAAACGGTTAATATTAGCATAACATTTAAGACAGAAACAACTTAGGGATAGCTTAATCTGCTGTTACAATAGCTAGATGTAAGTACCAACTTACATCGTCTCTGACTTCAGTAAAGGCGACTGCCGTAATAAAAATAACACAGACGTTGCGACGATTTCTGGCGTAACTTACGTAATTAACGTACGTAATGAACGTAGCCGTAACTAACGTAACTTTAACTAAACAGTCTCTGTAGCATGAGGAATTCATAACAGTGTGTGTGTGTGTGTGTGTGTGTGTGTTTGTCCTACCTCTATTTAATAACTCATGAAGCTCCAGCTATGTTGCCATAGCATAGTGATTTCAGGGAGGGGAGCTGCTAGCTGAGTCACATGACTGACAGTCACACAGGGAGGGGTGGGTGGCTGCCAGCTGAGTCACATTACAGTGTCATTACAGGCTCTCCCACATGTTATCCCCATTTAATAAACGAACTATTCAGTCAGATAGGCATTTGTTGTGAAAGAAATACAGTTACAATTTATAGCATTTTATTCAAAATCCAACATTTCATGCAGATGGGATTAATGCTATTGCAATGTGGGTAATGAATAAAAAAAAAATTCTAACAGCCCCATGTAATGTCCGATTCACTCAAGATTTGGCATGGATGCTCATGTTGCTATGCGGAACAACTGTCATTTATTTGGTGGCAATCGGAATAAATCTTGGCCAGATACACAACACAACTTCCTGTTTCAATAGCCGCCTACAGGAAGAAAAAAATATATAAAAAAAAATAAAAAAAATTCTAACGGCGCCATCTAATGGCTTATTGACTTGAAATTTGGCATGGATGCTCACACCGCTATGCGGAACAACTGTGTCATGTTTGGTGGTAATCGGAATAAATCTTGGCCAGATATGCAACTTCCTCTTTCAAGAACCCGGACAGGAAGTTGGTACTCAATAACTTGCACATTTTTCGCACTATCAAATTTCTTTGGATAACTTTTCATCACGAGTGTCAGTAGATAATACCTGCAAAGATTCAAGAAGATTGCAGTCACGGCCTAGGAGGAGTTCGAAAGAATGTAAAACACATGACAATTCATAAATTCAAAATGGCCGCCTTCCGGTTGGGCGGAGCTAATGAAGGTAAATTGGAAATATGTTCGCAATGGTTAGAGCAATATGTGTATCAAATTTGGTGGAGATCAGAGTAACTATGTCCAAGTTAAGGCCTTTCCAGACATTAGGGGGCGCTATAGAGCCCGCTTACAGGTATGGGCCAAATCGCTGAACAGACTCACAAAGCTCCCCGGTCTTTACGTGGGTGCCAATTTTTGTGAGTTTTCGTATATATTGAGGCCGTCAAAAATGTGCCCAAGTGCTAAATCCACTTAAGGGGGCGCTATAGAGCAACCGTACCACTCTCAAGCCTAAATGTGTATTCAGATGAAAGAGTTTCATATTCTGCACATGGCTGCAAGATTTTGAGAGTTTTCATTGATCCTAAGGTCCTCAAAAATGTCTTTGAAATATGAGACATTTCGCACGAAATTCGCCATATCGTAAATTATAATTTTTTTAGATTTTTTATAAAAATAGCTTGATACAGTTCCAGATGATACGCATGATCCCTGAAAGTTTGAATGCTGAATTATGACCTTTTTTTTGGCAGGGTCCACATTAGGGGGCGCTATGGAGCACTCTGTCATTGCCCGAGCCCAATCACTACAGAATTCTGTCATTTTTTATAGGTGTGACAAGTGTGCAAATTTTTGCAAATTTTACCACATGAGAAAGTCCTCAAAAATGACAGTGAAGGTGCGGAATAATAATAATAATAATAATAATAATTAAAACTGCAAGCAGTGATGACGGGCCCTCGCCTCTTCGTAGTTCGGGGGTACTGGCAGAGGCCAATCTTTGCGGCAGTGAATTTGCGCGGCACTCAGACACTGCAAATCGTCACCAATGAAGATGGAAGTCCCTGCTGTAAGACTCTACGTCATACAGTTCATTATCTGTGGAGGGGGCGTGGCCAAATCCCAGGGGGCGGGTCAAAGCATCACCAATGAAGAAGGAACTCTCTGCTGAGTTCATTGACATCTTACACACGACTGTAGCTTAAACGGTTCAAATGTTACGAACGGGGGCGTGGCCTGTGTGAGTGGGCGTGGTTAAGGTATAGGGGCCGGCTCAGTATCACATGTAGACCACACATTTTAAGTTTCATGTAAATCGGATGATGTTTGTCATATTAGGCTGATTTCCTGTTGCCAGTTGGTGGCGCTATCTCCAAAAGTCCATATTGGCCTGCAGATGTCCTCAGGCCTGGACTCTTGGTAATTGTGGGAAATTTCCAGCAGATACGACAACGTACACTGTAGTTACAGCCACTTTCTCCTTCATCAGAGTGGGTCTCTCTGTGTGTGTGTGTGTGCTTCTGTCTGTGTGTGTGTGTGTGTGTGTGTGTGTGTGGGTGTACAGTACAGGCCAAAAGATTCAATGCGTTTCCTTTATCATCATGACCATTTACATTGTAGATTATCACTGAACTCATCAAAACTATGATGAACACATGCAGAATTATTTACTTAACAAAAAAGGGTGAAATAACTGAAAACACGTCAGCCTAAAAAGTTTTGAGCCAACTGCGACTGCACTTGGGGACACATTTAGAGTTTTCTCATTTTTCCGGAGCGACTGCCCTTCATTTCTTAAAGTAAAGATGGCCGCTCGTTTCTCTTCCCTTAGCTGATTGGTTCTTGCCATAATATGAATTCTACCAGTCGTCCAATAGGCTGTCGGCTGTGGATCAACATGACTTCTGCACAACACAACTGATGGTCCCAACTCCATTAATAAGGAAGAAACTCCACTAATGAACCCTGACAAGGCCCACCTGTGGGGGGGGGGAACCATTTCAGGTGACCTCATGCAGCTCATTGAGAGAACACCAGGGGGGGGGGGTACTCTGAAGAAACTAGAATATAAGACATGTTTTCAGATATTTCACACTTTTTTGTTAAGTGTGTGTGCGTCTGTCTGTGTGTGTGTGTGTATATCTGTCAGTCTGTCTGTGTGTGTGTATCTGTCTGTCTGTGTGTGTGTTTGTCCTACCTCTATTTAATACCTCATGAAGTTCATTGAGAGAACACCAAGGGTTTGCAGCACTATCAAAAAAGCAAGGGGGGGGGGGGTACTCTGAAGAAACTAGAATATAAGACATTTTTTCAGTTATTTCACACTTTTTTGTTAACTGTGTGTGCGTCTGTCTATGTGTGTGTGTGTGTGTGTGTGTTGGGTTTGATTGAATGAAGTTTCAGAAATAAATCCAAAAAGAAGGTACATTAACGTCACAGCTGATATGCCTCTTATTATCTAGTAGAATAGCATAGCATTAATCTAATCAAACGTAAAATACTGAAAGAAAATGTCTATCACAATGTGCAAATAAAATGAATATCCTATCCTGCAAAGCACCAAAAACGAGTCACACACTAGCTAGCAACATCTATGGTATGCAGTGGAAAATTAGCAAGCTAGCAAAACACAGATAAGCTAACTGCTTCACATTACAGGCTAAAAACGGTTAATATTAGCATAACATTTAAGACAGAAACAACTTAGGGATAGCTTAATCTGCTGTTACAATAGCTAGATGTAAGTACCAACTTACATCGTCTCTGACTTCAGTAAAGGCGACTGCCGTAATAAAAATAACACAGACGTTGCGACGATTTCTGGCGTAACTTACGTAATTAACGTACGTAATGAACGTAGCCGTAACTAACGTAACTTTAACTAAACAGTCTCTGTAGCATGAGGAATTCATAACAGTGTGTGTGTGTGTGTGTGTGTGTGTGTGTTTGTCCTACCTCTATTTAATAACTCATGAAGCTCCAGCTATGTTGCCATAGCATAGTGATTTCAGGGAGGGGAGCTGCTAGCTGAGTCACATGACTGACAGTCACACAGGGAGGGGTGGGTGGCTGCCAGCTGAGTCACATTACAGTGTCATTACAGGCTCTCCCACATGTTATCCCCATTTAATAAACGAACTATTCAGTCAGATAGGCATTTGTTGTGAAAGAAATACAGTTACAATTTATAGCATTTTATTCAAAATCCAACATTTCATGCAGATGGGATTAATGCTATTGCAATGTGGGTAATGAATAAAAAAAAAAATTCTAACAGCCCCATGTAATGTCCGATTCACTCAAGATTTGGCATGGATGCTCATGTTGCCATGCGGAACAACGGTCTTTTATTTGGTGGCAATCGGAATAAATCTTGGCCAGATACACAACACAACTTCCTGTTTCAATAGCCGCCTACAGGAAGAAAAAAATATATTAAAAAAAATAAAAAAAATTCTAACGGCGCCATCTAATGGCTTATTGACTTGAAATTTGGCATGGATGCTCACACCGCTATGCGGAACAACTGTGTCATGTTTGGTGGTAATCGGAATAAATCTTGGCCAGATATGCAACTTCCTCTTTCAAGAACCCGGACAGGAAGTTGGTACTCAATAACTTGCACATTTTTCGCACTATCAAATTTCTTTGGATAACTTTTCATCACGAGTGTCAGTAGATAATACCTGCAAAGATTCAAGAAGATTGCAGTCACGGCCTAGGAGGAGTTCGAAAGAATGTAAAACACATGACAATTCATAAATTCAAAATGGCCGCCTTCCGGTTGGGCGGAGCTAATGAACGTAAATTGGAAATATGTTTGCAATGGTTAGAGCAATATGTGTATCAAATTTGGTGGAGATCAGAGTAACTATGTCCAAGTTAAGGCCTTTCCAGACATTAGGGGGCGCTATAGAGCCCGCTTACAGGTATGGGCCAAATCGCTGAACAGACTCACAAAGCTCCCCGGTCTTTACGTGGGTGCCAATTTTTGTGAGTTTTCGTATATATTGAGGCCGTCAAAAATGTGCCCAAGTGCTAAATCCACTTAAGGGGGCGCTATAGAGCAACCGTACCACTCTCAAGCCTAAATGTGTATTCAGATGAAAGAGTTTCATATTCTGCACATGGCTGCAAGATTTTGAGAGTTTTCATTGATCCTAAGGTCCTCAAAAACGTCTTTGAAATATGAGACATTTCGCACGAAATTCGCCATATCGTAAATTATAATTTTTTTAGATTTTTTATAAAAATAGCTTGATACAGTTCCAGATGATACGCATGATCCCTGAAAGTTTGAATGCTGAATTATGACCTTTTTTTTGGCAGGGTCCACATTAGGGGGCGCTATGGAGCACTCTGTCATTGCCCGAGCCCAATCACTACAGAATTCTGTCATTTTTTATAGGTGTGACAAGTGTGCAAATTTTTGCGAATTTTACCACATGAGAAAGTCCTCAAAAATGACAGTGAAGGTGCGGAATAATAATAATAATAATAATAATAATAATTCCTACAAAAACAATAGGTTCCTTGCACTTCGTGCTAGGACACCGGTGGTGCCCTAGCCACTCGTGCTCGGGCCCTAATAATTAAAGCTGCAAGCAGCGATGTACGGGCCCTCGCTGACCTGCGCGAGTCGGGGTAACTGGCGGACGCCCCCCCTTGCGATCGCGCATTTGCGCGTAACTCATGCACTGAAAATTGTCGCCAATAAAAAGTGAACTCCCTGCTGAGTTCATTGATATCTCACACAAGCCTATACATCTAACAGGTCATTATCTGTGAAAGGGGGCGTGGCCGCATCATAGGGGGAAGGGTCAAACATCACCACTGAAAAAGGAACTCTCTGCTGAGTTCATTGATACCTCACACAAGCCTATACGTCATACAGGTCATTATCTGTGAAAGGGGGCGTGGCCGCATCATAGGGGGAAGGGTCAAACATCACCACTGAAAAAGGAACTCTCTGCTGAGTTCATTGATACCTCACACAAGCCTATATGTCACACAGGTCATTATCTGTGAAAGGGGGCGTGGCCGCATCATAGGGGGGCGGGTCAAACATCATTAATGAAAAAGGAAGTCTCTGCTGAGTTCTTTGATATCTTACACAAGCCTATACGTCACACTGGTCATTATCTGTGAAAGGGGGCGTGGCCGCATCATAGGGGGGCGGGTCAAACATCAGCAATGAAAAAGGAACTCTCTGCTGAGTTCATCGATACCTCACTCAAGCCTGTACCTTACATGGGTCACCAGTTATGAAATGGGGCGTGGCTTAAGCATCGGGGGCGGGCCAAACCAAAACCAATGAAGAAGAAAGTCATTGCTGAGTTCATTGACACCTCACACAAGACTCTACGCTAAACGGTTCAAATGTTATGAAAGGGGGCGTGGCCTGGGTTACTGGGCGTGGTCAAAATATAGGGGCCACCTCAGTATCACATGTAGACCACACATTCCAAGTTTCATGTAAATCGGATGATGTTTGTCATATAAGGCATATTTCCTGTTGCCAGATGGTGGCGCTATCTCCAAAAGTCCATATTGGCCTGCAGATGTCCTCAGGCCGGGACTCTTGGTGATTGTGGGAAATTTCAAGCAGATACGACAACGTACACTGTAGTTATAGCCACTTTCTCCTTCATCGCTAAACACTCAAAATGGCCGCCATGCCACGCCCACACCGTTTGACGAAAAGTTTTTCTTTTAATAACTTTTCATCGGTAACATCTCAAGATGACACACACCAAGTTTGAAGCTGATCGGATGAAATCTCTAGGAGGAGTTCGTTAAAGTATAGCACCTTGTCTTTTAGGCCTACTTCCTGTTGCCACTAGGGGGCGCTATGACTTTGAGCGAATAGCGGCATGTAGATGTCGTCAGGGGCGGACTCTGATGAATCCTGGAAAGTTTCGAGCCAATCGGACCATGTACGCTCAAGTTACACCCACTTCCTGTTTTGGTGGCGAATCGCACAAAATGGCCGCCCCGCCACGGCCACGCCCTATGACGAAAAATTTTTCTTTTAATAACTTTTCATCGTTAACATGTTAAGATGACACCCACCAAGTTTGAAGTTGATCGGATGAAAGCTCTAGGAGGAGTTCGTTAAAGTACGACATGTGGAAATGGCCAAAATCGCACTAATTTCGAACATTCAAAACAAAATGGCGGACTTCCTGTTGGGTTTAGGGGGGGCTACAATGGAGTTTTATGTCCGCCCTGCCATGCTACAGATGTGTACCAAGTTTCGTGAGTCTACGTTAAACGTAGTGCAGGGGCTGAATTTTCGTAATATTGTAGGGGGCGCTAGCGAGCCATTTTTGTGCGCCTATTCCCGAAACCATTAAAATACGTAAATTTTCACCAGACTTGATGCGACCGCCAAATTTGGTGAGTTTTTGAATATGATAAGTCCTCCAAAAAGGCAATTCATTTGACGGAAAAAGAAAGAAAGAAAGAAAGAATAATAATAAAGAATAATTCCTTCAATTCCAATAGGGCCTTCGCCGCTGTCGGCGCTCGGGCCCTAATAAAGAATAATTCCTTCAATTCCAATAGGGCCTTCGCCGCTGTCGGCGCTCGGGCCCTAATAATTCCTTCAATTCCAATAGGGCCTTCGCCGCTGTCGGCGCTCGGGCCCTAATTAA
>JAQOOF010002421.1:0-13327 GCA_029931835.1 Etheostoma nigrum | reverse complement strand
ACAGGTCTGTTTGTTTTCTCTGTGAAGCTCACAGGATGCTAAAAGTTAAATATATGTTTGCTAGTTGAATCACAAAAAGACTTGAGCACTTTATTGAAAAGCAAAACACCAATATAATATGAGTAAAATAGCAGGGAAACGTCATCTACGTAACCCAACACAAGAAGGGATTTTTGGAATTGCTCTTCAATTTCTTTATGTTTATAAAAATAAGAGAGAAAATGTCCCTCGTCCCAAAATACAAACAGGAAATACTTACAAGAACATTTCTATCAGGGAGCTGAGAAACTGAAAACATCCCACAACCCTTTTAGAATCTCAGCAAAATTAAAATATAACGTTTCAAGACAGATCAAAAGATATACATTATGAAACAAAACCCATCAATGCACTCCTGATTAATTAAGAAAAACCTGAAAGACAGAACCAAAACAAGATCTTCAATTTTAAAGAAATATACAATCTAACTATTTACACAACTGGAAAATAAATGTTGAATTGAAGCTAACATTGTGTGTGTGTGTGTGTGTGTGTGCAGAGGAGTGGGCGACATTGATGCAACCTATCATTGTATATTATGTAGCATTCATTTCATGTTGTAAAATACTTCACCAGTGATGTAAAACTCGTTCCATTTCCTCTCCGGCTCATCGTGCTGAGAGTAAAGAAAACTACTGGCTGACAGATATCTGTCATCTCAAGGTTTATATCATCATATCGCTGCCACACCCTCGGAGTGTATGTATGGAGATGGGAATGTATGTCTGTGTGATTATGTGTAACCAATGTGTTAACGTGTTGCCAATATTAATTTAACCAGAAAAGTCAAAAACTGTAACTATGGAGAATCAAACTGTAACTATGGAGAATTTAATTTAGATAAACACACAAATCTTTATGATGTATGAAGGGTGCTGTGATGCTTTCATTGATTTGAATCTTGTTTTTTTTATCCCCTCTGTCAACTAATATTTAAAACTAGTTTTCTTTGTATTCCAACCAATGAGCATCTCCAACTAAATCCCAACCCTGATTCTACCAGTTTATGATCTGATGATGAATAATATAACAACTTTATGGAGGAGAACGTGGCTCCGCTGCTTGATCCAGTGCAACATGCATCCATAAACCTAAAGACACAAAAAAAAAATACATTTCATAAAATAGAAAACCTAAATAATTTACCAAAAATATCTGAAGTTTAATTTCACAAAGCCACATACATACATTATCATTTAGACCCAATATATCCATGATTCAGTCATTTTGTTAGTACAGTATGTACCGTATATGCTGTAGAAGTATAATTGATTATTTTAAATTGGTTTGACACAATTTAAATAAATCTGTCTCACTGTTTTTCTAAAGGTTCATATTTGAGTTTTTAATATTAACTTCATCTGCTGACGTGAAGGGTTCTGAAAGTGTCTTTCTCTAAATAATCTCACTTCACTTCTTTTTAAACAGCTTCACCTTTGTTGTGGAAAATCACCAGAAAGTCAGAAATGTTCTTTTTATTTAAAGATTTTTTTTAGCTGAAGATGTGAAAGGAGAAAGAGAGGGAGAGAGGGGGGGGATGACATGCAGCAAAGGGCCACATGTCGGAGTCTGTCCTGTGGCCGCTGCAACAAAGACTGAGCCTTTGTACATGGGGCGCACGCTCTACCAGGTGAGCTACCCAGGCACCCCTAGTCAGATGTTCTTTCCAGCTCCAATGTGTCCCAGAGGTGTCCCAGTGGACACAGAACCAATCCCAGCAGGTTTGACAGAGTTTAAGGAAGCTCTGTTTAACACCAGCTGATACTAGTTCATGTCCCGTATGAAGCTACTCACCATCTGCAGGGTGATGGGTTTAGGATTTAGAATCTGGATTCAGTTTCTCAGAGAGCTCAGAGCTGTTGTCAGGAGACGGAGGGCATTTGGCTGAAATAAAAAGCAAAAAAAAGTCATTTATTTTTGGCAAAGTATCTTCTAACACCTTGTCAGTGGATATTATCCCTTCTTCTAGTCACTCAGATCTCTTCTACCTTTATGTTTTCATCTTACTTAACTTCTTTTCTGATCATTTCTCTCTTACAAAAGGAAAGGAACAGGCAGAGACTGAATGTAGTGTAAAGCTTAGATCGGGCCCAAAAAAGCAAGCCCGACCTCACCCAAACTCCTGCACGTTGTGTCCGAGCCCAGCTCGGCCCGACACATTAACTGTAATTATGAGCCTGAGCTCAATTTAAACCCCACAATATTTTAATACGTGGGCCGTCACAACTGACATTCCCAACTACAATTCTGAGTTGTACTACAGAAATCTGTTTAGAATTATATTAATGGATAAAGCAACAAGGACAAAGCATGTAAACTGCGTTGTTTGTTTATTCAGAATGGAACGGATTGCAAACGGATCCGAATAAAAAAACGTTAAAAAAAACTTGCCCGAATAATTTGGGTAACAGATCGAGGCAGCAAATCAAATCAAATCAAATCAAGCAAATCAAAGCCCTGGAACCATATAGGAGACTTTCTTGTCTTGATCACCTAATTAATACTGTTCTTCGTCGCGGTCTGCATGTCGACGCACAGGCGACAACGCGCCTGAAATAGGAAAGACCATATCTGCTGCTAGGACTCGTGAGTTACAAGCATAGTGTGTGTGTTAAGTTTTATTGCTAGTCTTAACGACTACTCAAAGCGCTTTTTACATCATACATTCACCATTCACACACATTCATACACTGTGGCCGAGGCTGCCGTACAAGGTGCCACCTGCTCATCAGATACACACACTCATTCACACTCCGATGCGCAGCATCGGGGGCAACTCTGGGTTCAGTGTCTTGCCCAAGGACACTTTGACATGGGACCAGGGATCGAACCACCAACCTTCCAATTGGCAGGCAACCGCTCTACCACTGAGCCACAGCAATATCAATGTGTTTATGCACAATTCATCCAAAAATAAGTTTATATCTCCAATATCACATTTACTTATTCTTTTTATTTACTTATTTAGCCCATTTCTCTTTGTTTCAACATTTTTGTATTTAATTATTTATTCTTTTATTTCTTACTCTTTATATTTCTACATTTTGTTTCTTTTACAGATCTATTCTTCTTCATGGCACTCCTAAAGTTCTAAAACCAAGCAACACTATCCACACTCAGCTGTTGGTTGAGGGCCATTAAAGGGCCGGTCGGCCTTAAAGGGACATAAATGTCTGAGTGGATTATCAGTAACGCTAATGAATAAAATACAACTGGATTATTTAAAAGTAATGGCACATTAAACATTATACGAAGAACATAAGCAAATATTAAGAAATATCAACACATAAATATTAAATGTTTAAAAAATATATATTTGTCTCTTCTATTCATAGAACGATATGCACTGAGCCTCACACCGCTTACACTTTTAAAGTCTGGCATTTTAAAGGGGAACTATGCAGTTTTTTTTTTTATCTTAGTTTACTTTAACAGCTTCGGAGTCATTGGAATGATTACTGTATATCTTTCTTTTTCGATTTGAATGGTGGTCATCTCCCTCCCCCCTAGCGCCTGTGAGCAGAAACACCACCCCAGCGAGTCGCTGGCCAAAAGGAAGTCAGCTCTCGCAATGTAAAAAAATTGCTTCACGGCACTGCACACATACGGCCATTCAGGAACAGGCTAACAAGGTAGCGATGGAGTTTTCCACACTATCGTCATGGCGGAGCCAGCAAAAAAAAATTAGGAAAACACTGTCAGAGGAACAGAGAAAGAGGAAACGGCAGACTGACTGAGCGAGGAGTCAGACACAAGCAAATATAGGAACTGCTAAATATCTATTCCGAAGCTGTAGGGGGGTTTCTATAGAGAAACCTGCGAGAAAACAGCAAAGAAATGGCCATAAGTCTAAAATCTAGATACTGAGAAAGAAATGAGGCAATCTCTCTGTGTTTGAGTCTCTCACCTTTCTTCTTTCTGTAAACTAGGACTCCGATCACACTAGCGAGGAGGACGAGAGCGAGAACAACCACTGCAGCGATGACGGGGACGGTCATGTCAGTGGGCTTCTCTGTTGAGCAGAAAACAACAAAAATAGTCCCAACCTGAACAGATGAAGCAGGTTAGAAGAGAAGAACCTCCATTTATCAACCAGACCACAAACCTGGATACAGACATTATCTGTTACATTTACAAAAGTCTTTAGCATGTTTCATTATGGAAATGTTTCTTTTTCAATAATTCATAGCTGAATAACTGGTGGTCAGACGGCACAAAAATCATTGTGGTGGAAAACAACAATTTCTCCAAAGCAGTTTAAAACTTTTAGTCTACATTAGTGTAAAAGTAAAGATTTAAGGTTTAATGATCTAATCCTTAAAATCTGAAAGAAACTGATAACAAAACCAAGGAGGAAACAAAACTTCCCATCCAACACATAAAAATACATGAAGTACAGGACTGTTAGAGGAAACTAAATGTGTGTTTCCTTCATCATCTCTGACTGAAGTCTCACCTCTGTTGGTCCTGATCTCTGATTCGTCCAGTTTGGTGACGATGTCGTCCTCCACACCAGAGAGCTGAAACACACAGTCGTACCTCCTCCAGTCTTCAGCTGGAACTGATGAAAGGTCCAGGTCTACACTCATCTGGAAGGATCCATCGTGGTTGGGGAGGATCTCTCCGAGGTCCACGTCCTCATGAAGCTCCTCTCCATCTTTCCTCCAGAACATCATGGCTCTGTCAGGGTAGAAACCTGTAGCGTGGCAGCTGACTGGAGAGGACGGAGACTTCTGGAGGAGAGACACTGAGGGACGCTCTGCAGAAAGAGAGAGCGGGATCATCTCACATCCCTTTTGCTGTTTAACTTGCTACTTCATCCTGCGGCTGGCAGTACACATGGTGGATCATTTGTTTGTAAAATCTGGATGACATGGCTGTATAGCATAGCATAACGTTTGTCGGTTAACGTCTCATAGATGTGCCAAAGGGTTCTATGAGCTGAGCGGACTAGAAATATCTCCTGTTGCCAGGTTGTATCTAAGATCGGTCCTATTTACTGGAGCAGTAGGGCCGTAACAATACACTAAACCCACGATTCGGTTCGTATCACGATTTTTGACCCACGATTCGATTCAAACGCCACAATTGTTTTTGCAACACGGTTAACGCACGCAAGTTCTGTGATTTGTCATTCTACCTGTTCTCAGCAGAGAGCTCCTCCCATACTTCAGATATTTCTTCAGCCACTCAGGACAATTCTGGGTCAGGTAGTGTTTTGTGTGTGGCACCCAAAACATATCATGATCCCACTTGTGTTTGGTGCGGACAGCCTGTTGTTTTGGAGCGATGAATGACTCGGTGTTCAGATCCAATACTAGGAAGTCTTCTCCATCATAACCATACTGATCATAACCATTAACCTCTCCAGTCTCATCATCCCACTCACAGCCGTACATCCACTGGAAAACATGACCACCTGAGAGAGAGAGAGAGAGAGAGAGAGATATATTTTCATTATGAATAAATTTTTTTATTACTCAATTAACCAAACAAATTTAAACACAGAAAAGCAGCAACATGCTTATGTTGTTTTTAATAAAATATTTAAATATTTGATTATCAAAATTGATGTCAATTAATTTTCTGTAATCAACTAATAGATTAATCAAAGTTCTGAGAGTCGGAGATGAAATCTTCTAATAGTTTCTTCTCTCTGATCAACACTCAGCGCTATTTCATATTAAATGATATTAAACACACACACATATATATATATATATATATACAGTGGGTACGGAAAGTATTCAGACCCCTTTAAATTTTTCACTCTTTGTTTCATTGCAGGCATTTTCCAAAAATCAAAAAAGTTCATTTTATTTCTCAGTAATGTACACTCAGCACCCCATCTTGGACAGAAAAAAACAGAAATGTAGAAATTTTTGCAAATTTATTAAAAAACAAAAACTGAAATATCACATGGTCATAAGTATTCAGACCCTTTGTTCAGTATTTAGTAGAAGCACCCTTTTGATCTAATACAGCCATGAGTCGTTTTGGGAAAGATGCAACAAGTTTTTCACATCTGGATTTGGGTATCCTCTGCCATTCCTCCTTGCAGATCCTCTCCAGTTCTGTCAGGTTGGATGGTAAACGTTGGTGGACAGTCATTTTCAGGTCTCTCCAGAGATGCTCAATTGGGTTTAAGTCAGGGCTCTGGCTGGGCCATTCAAGAACAGCCACGGAGTTGTTGTGAAGCCACTCCTTCGTTATTTTAGCGGTGTGCTTAGGGTCATTGTCTTGTTGGAAGGTAAACCTTCGGCCCAGTCTGAGGTCCAGAGCACTCTGGAAAAGGTTTTCGTCCAGGATATCCCTGTACTTGGCCGCATTCATCTTTCCCTCGATTGCAACCAGTCGTCCTGTCCCTGCAGCTGAAAAACACCCCCACAGCATGATGCTGCCACCACCATGCTTCACTGTTGGGACTGTATTGGACAGGTGATGAGCAGTGCCTGGTTTTCTCCACACATACCGCTTAGAATTAAGGCCAAAAAGTTCTATCTTGGTCTCATCAGACCAGAGGATTTTATTTATCACCATCTTGGAGTCCTTCAGGTGTTTTTTAGCAAACTCCATGCGGGCTTTCATGTGTCTTGCACTGAGGAGAGGCTTCCTTCGGGCCACTCTGCCATAAAGCCCCGACTGGTGGATTGCTGCAGTGATGGTTGACTTACTACAACTTTCTCCCATCTCCCGACTGCATCTCTGGAGCTTAGCCACAGTGACCATTGGGTTCTTCTTTGCCTCTCTCACCAAGGCTCTTCTCCCCCGATAGCTCAGTTTGGCCGGACGGCCAGCTCTAGGAAGGGTTCTGGTCGTCCCAAACGTCTTCCATTTGAGGATTATGGAGGCCACTGTGCTCTTAGGAACCTTAAGTGCAGCTGAAATTTTTTTGTAACCTTGACCAGATCTGTGCCTTGCCACAATTCTGTCTCTGAGCTCCTCAGGCAGTTCCTTTGACCTCATGATTGTCATTTGCTCTGACATGCACTGTGAGCTGTAAGGTCTTATATAGACAGGTGTGTGGCTTTCCTAATCAAGTCCAATCAGTATAATCAAACACAGCTGGACTCCAATGAAGGTGTAGAACCATCTCAAGGATGATCAGAAGAAATAGACAGCACCTGAGTTACATATGAGGGTCACGGCAAAGGGTCTGAATACTTATGACCATGTGATATTTCAGTTTTTGTTTTTTAATAAATTTGCAAAAATTTCTACATTTCTGTTTTTTTCTGTCCAAGATGGGGTGCTGAGTGTACATTACTGAGAAATAAAATGAACTTTTTTGATTTTTGGAAAATGGCTGCAATGAAACAAAGAGTGAAAAATTTAAAGGGGTCTGAATACTTTCCGTACCCACTGTATATACATACATACATATACACACATATATATCAACCACAACCTGAAGCATAGTGAATGACTGACACACAAGACAAACAGAAAAGCTTAATGAAAATACTTCTTTTAGTAAAAAGTAAAACATAAACCAACCACTTTGGTTGAAGCGCTCCTTCAAAGCATGAATGCTGACTTTGGAGTCCCGCTGGTGACGCTCACAGCTTCTAGTCTCCCCCTCCCAGTAGTCAGCTACATCTTCTGTGACTCTGCTCATCCAGTCCTGTTTGGGTTCTGCTCTCTTGGTGTTACTGTCATAGTGAAACATCTCAACGCCATCAACCAACCCAACAGCCACAAACTCTGGGAAGTTTGGGACTCCAGAAGACCCCGTGTAGAAATACTTCAGAGAGTGAGTCACTGTAAAACAGTTAATACAATGATATCAGGATTTAGAAATGCCATTTTTACATTAATAGAAGCCATTTTTAAGCCAGAGTTTTACTACAACATTCCATATAAAAACACTATAAATGACAATTAAACATGAGAATCCACTACAGATAATATATCTGTAGCATAATACAGGTCTGTAATACAAAATAGTTTATCTTAAAGACATAATCTGTCATTAATGTAATCAATAATCTCCCAACAAGTTTAAACACAAGAATAAAAACCTTTTCGTCAGGTCTTTTTATTTACTGAAGTACACTAGAACAGATAGTTAAAGTCAAAACAGGGCTTTATCTTCAAATGTGTTTTTTTCCCATCTTAAGTCAAACTAAGAATATTATATACAGTATATAAATGAACCAGTTTATTATTATTATTATATTAAAATATTGAAAGTATCCTACTTATTGTTTATCAATCAAAGTGTCACAGAGCATTCATTTTTCCCATTACACATTATAGATATTTGTGTAAAGGCCTGAAACTATTTGGACATTGGAATTTCATTAGGCCTATTACTTTTAGACTCATTACATTACACATATCTGAATATTGTCCATGAATCTTCATAAAAAAAGCAAGCTGCCATTTTTCTCTGTTATCGCACCAACATACTTGTTGATGGTTAGATAATGGTTAGAGGGAATCGGGTAAACAACATTTAGGCTATCTGTAAAAATAAGCTCTAAATATATGAGTATAATATATTATTACTTATGATTACTTATAAATGAAGGCCTTTCTCAATTAATCTAAATAAACTAGTCCGGAAACACAAGGCCTGCCACAACCCAAAAAAGACTAGCCTAGTTCTTGATTAGTTAAGCTTTACCGCGACATCAGCCAGCGTAGTATGTTCAATGTACAGATAGCTTATTATAACTACAAATGTTTTCAACTTACCCGCAGATGTATAGTAGAAGTGGAACAGCAGTAAATTAACAATGACATGCATTATGGTTTGATGAAGAGATAGACTATGGACAAAATAAACTTAAATTGTTTGAAACGATTTCCCACCACCATTTCACCATAAACAGTAAGGTTTCCACAGCTTCGGTGACTGAAACATGCGCAGTAGTTTGATTCTGACCATTTGGAATTCAACATTGGTTGAACGTCATCAGTTACTGGGTGGAATTAAAAAGCAGAGGTCTGTAGTGGAAAGTGAAACTTAAGGCAGAAGACTATTAAAGAACAGGAGACAAACAACACAAGGTTTATCTACACACACACATACATAACCACAATGGGATAATAATCATAATAATGCTAAATGTGACTTCATCAAAAAAGTGTAGGTTTTGTAAAGACAGTGTATAACTGTAACACAATTATGTGACGATTTGCTTTCATAATGTTATTTACAGTTACTTTACCATAGACATGTTACAGATGTCCTTTACAGATCATCCTGACTTCCCTGACCATAATACACTGTACCAAGTTATCCAGACAGTTAGACAAGTAGCAAATACTAGGTTTCATGTTGCAATTTGCTCTGAACACACCTATGGAGTAATCAAAGCTGAAGAAATTAAATTAAAAGAATTGATTAGCAGTGGTGGAAGAAGAATGTAGATGCAATACTTAATTACAAAAATCAAAATTCTATCAAAACTATACTCATTATAGCCATAGTGACTGCTACACACACACATATATATGTATATATGTTTGTATATATATATATATATATATATATATATATATATATATATATATATATATATATATATATATATATATATAGTGTATATATATATATATGACATGTCTCTTTTTTAATGTTAAACAGTTCTACATATTTGTTTCTGTATTGATTGTTTATTTCACATTAATGTTTAATATGTCCATGTAGGCACCAACCATCAAGGCCAAGTCCTTGTAAGTGTTACTTACAAAATATAAAATAAAAAATAAAATCTTTTTCTGATTCTGAAGTCTGTTAGTACTGGTGCATCACTAATGTGTAAGCAGCATTTTAGTGTTGCAGCTGGCCTATGTGTTGGTTTATCTACTTCATAATGCAGAGTAAGTAGTCTTAATCCAGTGGTTCCCAACCAAGAGGTTGGTCCCCCTCCATAGGGTTGCACTATAAATATGAGGGGATCCTGGGATGATAAATGGGAGAGGTAAAAGGAATAAACACAGTAATGCTGCATGTTTGTATCATATTTTTTGGACTTTCCTCTAATTTTCTGCAATATTGGATACTTTTATCTCGGTGAGCCTTGAACAGTTATTTACATGAAACCATCTGATAAATTCAGAGATTAAGAACTTTGATGTTTGCCGTGTTAGTAAGCCACTCAGAGGGGGCAGGCCATTCTGGCGGACCCTCAACACCCCATTTATACAGAGTTCCAACTCCAACTCACAAGATATATCAAACATGACAGAGCCACAGCTAGACACTGCTTCTTTGTAAGGGGCCACAGGCCAAAAGAAGGTTCTGAACCACAGGTTAAATCTTTTACAATGTGTTGTATTTTATAAGCGTATGTGTTTTTTAATGTAAAATCTTAACCTCAAAAAATTAAAAGTGCTTCAAAGGTATATTTCCCTTGGAAATGTAGTGGAGTAGGAGAAATAAAAATAGACTACAATAAAGGGAAATACTCAAGTTAAGTACAAGTACCTGCTAATTGTATTTATTGTGCTGCGGTCAGGACAGAGAGTGGGATGCTGTTACATGTAGTGTTGGAGGAGCATCTACTGTTGACCATTCGGTATATGTTTAAACTTCACCAGTGGACAAGATTTTGTGTTGATTTTTTTCATATTTTTACTTTCCAAATATTTAGAGATACAGTTTAAGCCTCCAAAACACCATTTACACACCCAAATTCTCTGTTTAAAACGAGGTTAAAGAAGTTGTTTTACATAACAAACATAAGTAGCATAAGTAGTGGGAGTAGCTGATCCCACATTTTGCACTGGTGGAGGACATGAAGAAAGAATTTACACAAAACACAACTGGACTATGGCATGAAAAACACACATTATACATTTTGTTTGCCTTACATTTTAAAAGATCAAAGATTAAGTGAACAACCCGTAGTGTAATTTCGCTATTTCATCTGTTCATTTGTCAGTGAAGTTTCTGACTGAATTAAACATGTTTTCCTGCTTGTAAAGTGCAATGAGTAATTGTTTGTTTCAAAACATTATCTGCAATTGTAATGTTTTTCACAGCAGACTAAGGAATCAAAGAACATTGTCTTTAAGATGTGAAATCAAATCTTATTTACACTGAAAAAAATATAGCAAAGCTCTGCTTTGTACAGTTCCTAACATGCTCACAGTACGCCCACACCCTTCACTCTGAGAACACCTGCGTGGTGCCATGTTGTGTCTTCCTTTGTTATTTTAAAAAGGCAGATGCACAAGCACTCTTTCGCTCTAACTTGGCAGCCAGTTAAGGACAAATTGAGCGTCAATATTCAATTCCTAAGACACAGACATTATTGTTTTACCCAATGGAAATGTACAGTAGATACAAGAATATAGGTTTTGATCTGGGGCTAATGAATTGTTTTATAAAACTCCAGATGACACTAATTATCAATATCACTGCCCAATGTAAGTCGAGGGCAGATTTGAGTCACGCATGCATCACTTTGCGATGAGTGAAGCTGTGAGTGGCGCATGTGTCACTTTGCAACAAGTAGCATACAAGATGCTAACGAGAGACTTCTGTAATGTCAATACAGTAAAAATTGACCTACTTAACAATCATAGATTGCTAAAAGGTTTTTGAAATGATTTCCATCTTCTGTTATTGTTTGTAATAAGAAAAGATTATTATTTCACGGATTTCACAAATTTCAGTATGACAGTTATACCGTAAACCGTTATAACTGAGCATGCGCAACTCAAATCTGCACTCGACTCACATCAGGGAGTGACAATCTGTAACAGGCAGAGTCTGCTTGATTAACCCCTTCCTTATGTCACAATGCCAAACCCTGCGGTTTCTATTTCTGCTGTATATATACAGTATATTAGACTTAGTCAGGATTCAGGAACTGTGTCAGAGCGCCTCCACTGGCAACATCAACAGCACATCCCTCTGTACCATTTCTGGTAAATCACGTGACGAGTCTATTAGGTTTTGGTTTTGTGTTTTTGTGACAAAGACCCTATTTGCACTTTTTGGTTCTTGCAAGGCCATCAAAGCTTCTGGTCCTTCTAGCTTTGCCACATCATGGAGAAAAATGATCAAGGATGAACAAAGTCATTAATAAAGTGTGTCCATTTGGCTTTGAATGTACAACAAACTGCACGATATAAAAGGAAAATAGCATAAAAGTTGTTCTTATTATAAAACTAAATTTGAACCAAAATATGTTAAAAGCACTAAACACATGCTTAGAACCAGGTTTATACCCAAGTATTGCCTTCTGGAGTGAGGACATTTATGTGTTTTATTAAACTGAGTGGTGGTAGGTCATCATCTTGCTAAGAGAATATTAAAACAATGGCTGTATGTGTGAGTGGTGCATTCAGGTACAGTCTGTTCATTGTTTCTGTTTCTCTTGTCCTCATCTGACCTCTCAAAGTCTGCCGATACTCCTGAACGTTTGCATCCTCACATGTCCATCGACACACAAACCATTGTGCACACTCTTTAACAATCGTAGTTGTGGTAAATCTCAACTTTAGCAGATTAATGGATCAAGGAAGCAAAGGAAGGACTTTTAAAAGTAGTGGCACATAACTATGCTTCGGACCAGGTCTGGTCCTGTTGTCTGACCCGGGGCGCCATCTGCCTGCAGAGTGGAGAACGTCTGTAGGCTACGGTTTCAATGTTTCAGTGTTTGCTTTCAAGTTCTGATAGAGAGCTTGTCTTCGAGCTTCCAGTCAATTTAATTTCAGATATATCCTAACCTAACTTATCTTTTGACGTAGCTCAACGTTGATTATGGCCAATTTATTTTGAAATTGTGACCGGAATATGTATTATTTTTTCTAGCTGACTTGACGGACTCAGTGAAAGTGAAACTAAAATGAACCCGGAGTTGAAGGGGAAAACCAACAATAAACTCTACTTTGTTCGTGCCATCGCAGCAAGGAGTAGCCTGTTAACGTTAGCTGACAGCAAAGGGAAGCCATACAATCATGACTAACTTCTCTACGATCTACAAACTGTCCCTGGTTGCCGTATTCTGCTTCATTAAAGGTAAGGTTACACAGCTGACATATGCTGTTATTAAACTATGCTGCTGTCCAAATTCACGAACAATTGGCTCATTTGAGTTTTTCTGCACCTGTAGCACGGATGCCCCTTTTCTCGTGTATTCAAAATCCCGTGGGAAATAATATCATATTTAGCTTTAGTCTTATGCTAAATGTGCATATGAAATCAAATGTTAAATATATAAATGATGTGATGTTGTAGGCTGCAGTGCACTAGTAGAATATTTATTATTTATTTCATGAAAATACAAATAAAAAAATCTCATTTTATAATTTCACAGTGGAGGAT
>JAQOOF010002420.1:0-13436 GCA_029931835.1 Etheostoma nigrum | reverse complement strand
GATTAAAGTCCAGTTTCAAGCAGTTGGGATCAAAGTCAGCCCCTCCTAGTCTGAAAGCGCAGGATTGCTCCCATCAGGTTGGGAGTCAGTTGCTGTCCCAAGTGAAGAAGTTCTTGTATCTCAAAGGCATATTTTGAATAGTGCAGGACCCTCAGCCTGTCACACGGAAGACGGGGGATTGATTCCCCGATGGGGAGATTTATCTACCAGCTGCTAATTATTTCCCAAGGCTACATCGACACTACTACATCTGCCAGAGTAGTTTGAGGAGCTCTGTTTGGATTTAACCAGAGGGGCCTTTATAAGATCAATGGCCAAAATGGTTAGAAGAGAGCGAGAAGAACGCAAGTTTTTCTTTTTTTGCACTATAGTTTAATTTATATCATATCATATTATTATTTGATTATTATTTATCATATTATAGCATTATTATTCATATCATATTAAATTATTATAGAATTATGATTTATGATATTACCGTATTATTTTTCATATCATATTAAATTATTAAAGGTATCAACATATTACTACTAATGCAGATGGTCACAAAAGGTGCGGCTGTACTTGCAATTCAGTATCTTGCGCAAATTCATGTCCACTAAAATTTAAAGAATTACTAAGTTCTTTTTTCCAAATATCATGTCTCAGTCATTAGCTTCAGAGGGAAACACTCCATGTCAGAAGTGGGATTCGAACCCACGCCTCCAGTGGAGACTGCAAATATATGGGTGTAACACACACTACAACACAACTACACACACTCTGCAACACAAATACACACACACAACACAAATACACACCCTGCAACACCAATACACACTACAACACATATACACGCACTCACAACACATATACACACATACAACACATATGCACACTACAACACATATACACACTACAACATATATACACACACTCTACAACACATATACACACCTACAACACATATGCACACTACAACACGTATACACACTACAACATATATACACACTACAACACATATACACACTACAACACATATACACACACTACAACACATATGCACACTACAACACATATGCACACTACAACACGTATACACACTACAACATATATACAGACTACAACACATATACACACTACAACACATATACACACTACAACACATATACACACTACAACACATATACACACTACAACACATATACACACTACAACACATATACACACTTCAACACAAATAAATACGCTATAAAGACATTTGGCCCATAAACTGAACACTCAGTATCAGTATTATTATTTATATCACATTATTATTTATATTATATTATTATAGTTTAATTTATATCATATCATATTATTATTTGATTATTATTTATGTTATTATAGCATTATTATGCATATCATATTAAATTATTATAGAATTATGATTTATGATATTACAGTATTATTTTTAATATCATATTACATTATTAAAGGTATCAACATATTACTACTAATGCAGATGGTCACAAAAGGTGCGGCTGTACTTGCAATTCAGTATCTTGCGCAAATTCATGTCCACTAAAATTTAAATAATTGCTAAGTTATTTTTCCAAATATCACATCTCTGTCGTTAGCTTCAGAGGGACACACTTCATGTCAGAAGTGGGATTCAAACCCACGCCTCCAGTGGAGACTGCGACCTGAACGCAGCGCCTCGGACCGCTCGGCCATCCTGACTGAATAACCCAATGTTTAGTATAATCTCACACAGAAATAATAATATGGTAACTCAACTATGTCATGATATAGTAGGTTCTCAGTCATCCAGGTCGTAGTTATCAAAGGAAGGTTTCCCAATTGCCAGTCCAAATATATGGGTGTTTATGGGGACATGGAAGAAAGTCACCAGGGTGGCAATGTGCTTGACAATGGCAATACATTGCGCGGGATTTGAAGGCATCTTACCGACTCTGTGACCCAATGTGCAATGCAGGCTAAATACAATGCTCAACATGCCCCCACCAACATACTGTTTTCAGTCCAACGTCCAAGAATATTTTACGCGTTAGCCTACTTTAAACTACATGTGGACAGTGTAGAGGTTGATTTTTTTCATTTTAACAGTTCTCTGGCTTAAAACCAGGTTCCACCGAGACTTGAACTCAGATCACTGGATTCAAAGTCCAGAGTGCTAACCATTACACCATGGAACCACTGTTCTAAAAGACAACATGGGTTTGCAAGGTACCATCTTTCATAATATCAACACTTATTCACACAACAATCCGAAAGAAGATTTGATGAAAATGCAGCATTTACTGGCTCACTTAAGTCATTTAGTAAACTAAGCGTTGACACAGGATGTGGAAAAAGGCAAGTCAAGAAAAGGTTTTAAAGGACTTGCCACAAACAATGAATACAGCAGTAGATAGGTCTACTGTGTACACATGGAAAGGTTACGTGGGTTGATAGTGCAGATGGTCACAAAAGGTGCGGCTGTACTTGCAATTCAGTATCTTGCGCAAATTCATGTCCACTAAAATGTAAAGAACTTCTAAGTACTTTTTTCCAAATATCACATTTCAGTCATTAGCTTCAGAGGGAAACACTCAATGTCAGAAATGCGATACGAACCCACGCCTCCAGTGGAGACTGCGACCTGAACGCAGCGCCTTGGACCGCTCGGCCATCCTGACTGAATAACCCAATGTTTAGTATAATCTCACACAGAAATAATAATATGGTAACTCAACTATGTCATGATATAGTAGGTTCTCAGTCACCCAGCTTTTTTGTTTGTAAATGGAAAGAATGTATTGTTTAATATTGGCAGCCAGCTCAAAAAAGCTTGGCTTCTTTTTCAAAAACTTCGATTTATGTAAATAAAATTTGGTTAAAATAATAATTAGATTTATTGTGGTGTAATACTCTGAATAAAGCTCTCTATCATGTTGAGTGAATCCAAACAATACAATTTCCCAATGTAATGTAAATTGAGGGTAAATATGAAGAGCAATAAAATGTGATAATCTGCTCCATAGTTTCTTGGTATATTGGCAAGACCAAAATAAATGTACCAGTGTTTCATTTAGTTCTCCACAAAGAGTACAGCTGATATTAATGTCTTTTTTTCATTTTCTGCAGATAATGGTTAGTTGGGTAGAATCTGTGGAGCATTTGGAAAGATATCTCCTTAAAGGTTCAGTAGGTAACTTTTGTAAACATTTATTTTTTACATATTTGTTAAAACTGTCACTATGCCCTGACAGTAGAATATGAGACAGATAATCTGTGAAAAAATTAAGCTCCTATGGCTCCTCCCTGTGTCCCTGATGCCATTTGGCAGAAATGCACCGCTCCCGGTCAAAACAGCCAATCAGAGCCAGGAGGACTGTCTTAGCAGTGTCAATCACTCTCGTGTACGCGCTGCTCATAACCCTCCCCCCCTCCCCCTTCCCCCCGCACAGCGCGTACCGTGTTCAAGCTCAAGATTGCCCGTGTGCTGCAGCTGTGCTAATCACGGAGAAACAACTTTTCAGGAAAACTGCCAATTTCTCGAGTGACACCTGCTCAGAAAACAAAGACGGGGAAACAGAAGAAGACCGATGACGAAAAGCGAGCTAAAAAGAAAGAATTAAACCGAGCTGAAATAAAACGAGGGTCAACCTCGGAGCGGCTTTTCAGAGGCGGAGGGAGCTACGCCTCCTGAAAGGATTCAACACGGATTCAATCAGAGCTAGCCACATTTCTGCTTGACATGTACGTATCCCTGCTGGATTTGTTTCATTTATTAATAACCAGCTACACAACTTAACTAGCGATGGTTACAGTATCGCTGGCGATAGCGCAAATCTCATTTTACTCTGTAGCTTGTTGCTAGCTAAGTCTAACAGTTAGCTTGTTAGCTTGTAGCACGGCAGGAATGTTGTAGCTAACTCCTTCACCCTCAGTATAAGCCATATTGTTTCGATACCTACATTTAGTAAGCCTAAATGTGTTTTTGTCGATCATAATTAAATGCAGCTATGGTGAAACTACTTTAATTGTGCGCTGTCCCTGCCCCTGTTTCTTCCCCCTCAGGATTGTAAATCAAATGTCTGACACACATTCTTTATGCTCCTCCAACAGGTCAGACATGGCCCCAGACACAGAGCCACGTGAAGGAATCGTCTTTCAGTCCAAATCAAGATGTTCAGTATTTCCTTGTGTGTACTTTGCATAAAAAGCTGATTTATTTTACCCATATGCAAAATAAAACCTAAGCCATATTTCTAAGATGTTGTTATTCCTTGGCTTAGTGAGCTTCCTCAGTGATTCATCATTCCTACTGAAAGTTTAGTGTTTTAAATTGATCCAAAAGGTAATTCAGTAATGTACTGTGTAAAGTGCTGCTTTTGTTCTCACAAATGAGCGATTACATAAACATTTTTAATCCCTTTTTATTGAAAAATATTTACAAAACTTTTAATAGAAATATTTTAAATAAGCAATTTTTTTACATAAAGTTTTAAAAGCACAGCACACAACAGCTAAACCCTCCTCAGAATAAAGCCCCTGTATTGTGTGGAAAGCATCGGTGGCCCTGCTTACTAGCCTGCGCGTTCACGGCAGGCTCGAGGAGCTGTGGAGGGGGGGCTGTAGCGCAGCAGAGAGCAAGGGGGAGGAGCCTGTAAGGTGTGCTTGTTCAAATGTTTAGGCTAAGTCCACGTTTCCTCAAAACTACCTACTGCAGCTTTAAACACTCGACAACCCAAAAAGTGCAGCACCAGCTATGTAATTTTATTTGCAGGTATGGGATTTGAACCCATGCCTCCAGACAGACTGGAGCCTTAATCCAGCACCTTAGACCGCTCGGCCACTCTTCCTAACTTTTTTTCCTAACTGCAGCTTTAATGTAATTGTACTTCTTTCCACTAAAACAAAGGGGAAAACATGAATTTGTTTTTTATAGCTAAGAGGAGCTGTACCATGATTTAAATGGTCCGGCCTTCTTGGCATCAAATTAGACTGTATGCGGCCCGTGAACTAAAGTGTGTTTGACACCCCTGCACTAGACCATCAGGGAGTCACATCTATCAAATTTATCTTTGTAGATGTGAGGTTCCTTTTCACTTACTGGAATGACTCATATTGTTTTAGGTGAAGAATGGCTCCTGGCTAGAGCTGAATCTAACAATAACATTAATTGACACTCACATACATTGGTTGTCAGGTAAAAAATGTTTGTTAGGGGTTTAGTTACTGCTTGAAAAAAGGAAAAGAATTGTTATTGATATAGAGGCATATGAAGTGTTTATGACCCATCAATGATGACAAAAGGATATGTAACCCACCCTAAATCTGATGGTATTCTTTAAAACTTAAGTAGGGATAATGTGATAGTGTGATCAATAATTGTCACAACACAAAGTATGAGTTTTCTATGTTCACCTTATTAATCAGACACCAACAGTTCAGGTTACGCCACTTTGTGTTAATTAATTTTAATTCTCAACACTTTTCAGCAGTGGTAAACATTTTGCGGTAATGCCCACTAGGTGGCGCCGCACTGCTGTTCTGTCTGAACCTGTTGCAGAGGGAGAAAACAGTGAACACGTAGCTCTGAAAGAAAAAGGGAATAATATCCTGAAGAGTGAATTATTTTGTTCTTTCTGTTGATGGTGGCGTCTGAAAACCTTTTCTGTTAACATAGCTGTACTGAGGGACTGTGTGGCGGACGGTGAGTGAGACGGCGCGGGTGCGACGGAGGAGCGGTGTGGCCACTCCGGCGGCCATAGCGGGAGAGAGAGAGCGTGGTGGACAGCGGGCTGGACTCTGAACTTCAGGCCTGAGTTTGGAATTCCATTTCTACTGGCTCATCAATGAGGTTTTTTTTTTTTTTCCTTCCTGTGGAGTTGGAGGATAACATCGGATACAATTTTTTTTTAAACTGAGCTCAAACAGTTACTGGGTTGTGCACAACTAAATTGACGGGACTATTGCTGCAGCAAAACTTAAACAGGTAGTTTTTTTTCTTCTTCTGGCCAGAACATATGTCATTATTATTACCTGACATTTTTGTTAGTAAGTGGGAGTGTCAAATTCATTGTTGAACATTTTAAATAATATTTTTTTTAAAGAAAGTTACAGTGCGGTGGTGTTTTCATTTTCTCTGTGTGAAGTCAATACTCATCTACAGCCAAAGACTAATTATTAAGTATCAGTGCATTTGATATCTATTTCATCTTTATCCCTCGAACCAGGACATTGCTAAAAGTATTTAAGCAGTGATCCCAGACCTTGAGGTTATTTTTTTTGGCAGGTAATGTTGGAGGCTGATCAGAACCTGGTTACAGATACTGTACATCTGCAGTTGGGGGTCTGATTTAAAGGAAATGGTATACTTTAAAGGTGATGGGGGTTCTAGCATTAAACTGATGAGGAATAAGAGCGGGAACTTACTCCTTCAAATGTTACACCTGCATCTGCCAAGTCCTGACTATTCCCTGACCGGGAATTGAACCCGGGCCGCAGCAGTAAGAGCACCGAAGCCTAGCCACTAGACCATCAGGGACTCGCAGCTATCAAATTTATCTTTGTAGATGTGAGTTTCCTTTTCACTTACTGGAATGACTCATATTGTTTTAGGCAAAGAATGGCGACTGGCTAGAGCTTCAGATCCCGACTGCTTGACACTGGACTTTAATCTGCCCCAGTGGGCGCTGTAGATCCCTGCCTGATGAAGCCAACAGAACCACCTCATCTGCAAAGAGCATAAGAGGAATTCTAAGGTGCACAGACTTGAAACTCTCCCACCTCCTGCTGCGCCTTGAGACGTGTAGTTTACATCCAGGAGATGTGCACTACATCGCTTGACAATATTCCCAATATTCCCATTCAGGGGTTCTCCTCCCATGCTGAACACAGCCTGAGCCAAGGCCTGCTTTCTCCTCATGAGTAGTCCAACGCGTTTGGATGGACTTCCTCGAGGCCTAAGCTGGTAGAAAAACCTCCCCGTCGGGGAATCGAAACCCAATCTTCCGTGTGACAGGCGGAGATACTTTCCATTACACTAACGAGGAATTCCCAAGCTCTATTTTTGGCACATCAATCGATCACTGGCGAAAATCTTCCTTTTAAGAGGCAGAAACCTCAAGCAGAACCATGGCTCAGGGTGGACGGTCATCTGCCTCGACTGGTTGGCGGTGAGAAAAAGAGACAGACAGAGAAAGAGAGAGACATGGATAATTAACTAAATCCATTATAATTAACCAATATGTGGCATCATACCTGAGAAGGTTTCCTGGCCATACTTGGCCTTCAGTGTTGCAGTATGTGAGCCACCAAACCATGTTTGAATAACTGGGGAAGGATGAAATGTTACAAGTTACAATAAATGATCATAGAGTTGTACAGGTCAAAGCAATATACATGTAATTAAAGCTACTGTTTGCAGGCTTTGATTCTGTTTATATTTTTCATTAAATAGTAGTGATGGGTACCATTTCAAGGGATAATTTGGGTTGCACTCGACCAGCAGAGGGTACAGCACCAGTTGGAGCAGCAGGGTCAGCAGCAGTTGACCGAGCTGGGCTAGCTGCAGCAGCAGGTGTTTCTGTCTGCACATTAGTTTTCTAAAACAAATATCAAAGAAATCAACAGCCACAAATATAAGTCAATTTTAACAACATACATTATGGTTGCATTTTTAGTATATTTCTATCATTTAACCTGATTTGATAAAACGTTACATCTCTTTTATGGTTCAAATAAGGAACATTTTATTTTTCTCTCACAGTGGACATGCACCTATGATGGCAATTTCAGACCCCTCCATGATTTCTAAGTGGGAGAACTTGCAAAATAGCAGGGTGTTCAAATACTTATTTTCCTCACTGTATGAAGACCAGTACGATAAAGCAGCAGGTGTACTCCTAACGTCTTGTTGAAAGAGTTGACGAGTTGCCTTGTTCTTGCTTTTGGCCTGTGGCAAAAAACAAATATTTCCAGCAGTTTTTTCTTTTACATTTAACAGTATAGGGTGAACATTGACTCCATTAAAACCTTTAAAAAGTGCAATAACAGCTGAAGGTATTGCACCAACAACAATAGAAAACTCCTTTGGAGAGACAGGAATGCCATAGTGATGAATAAACTCAACATAGTTATAAAGCTGACCACGCTGGTTGAGTAATTGAGACACAAGCAATATGTTGTTGTCAACCCACTGCTGAAAGAAAATGGATTTGTTTTTATACAAAATATATCCTCTCCTGGAACCATCACCTTATCGTGGTGGAGAGGTTTGTGTGTCCCTATGAACCTGAGGGCTGTGTTGTCTGGAGCTTTGTGCTCCTGGTAGGGTCTCCCATGGCAAAGAGGTCTCAGGGGAGGGGCCAGACAAAGAATGGTTCAAAGACTCTAATGGAAAATCAAGGAAGGGATAGAGGGACCCTGCCCGGAGGAAGCCCGGGGCCCCCGTCTGGAGCCAGGCCCAGACGGTGGGCTCGTGAGCGAGCGTCTGGTGGCCGGGTTTGCCACGGAGCCCGGTCGGGCACAGCCCGAAGAAGCAACGTGGCACTTCTCCCTCCAGCCCATGGGCCCACCACCTGTGGGAGGATCCAAAGGGGTCGGGTGCGCTGTTATATGGGTGGCAGCGAAGGTCAAGGGCTTCGACGGACCAGACCTGGGCGGCAGAGGCTGGCTCTGGGGACGTGGAATGTCACCTCTCTGTGGGGGAAGGAGCCGGAACTTGTGCGGGAGGTGGAGCGCTACCAGTTAGATCTGGTGGGGCTTACCTCTACGCACAGTCTCGGTTCTGGAACCGTACTCCTGGATAGGGGTTGGACTCTGTCCTACTCCGGAGTTGCCCATGGTGTGAGGCGCCGGGCGGGTGTGGGGATACTCACAAGCCCCCGGCTGAGCGCCGCTGCGTTGGAGTTTACCCCGGTGGACGAGAGGGTCGCCTCCCTACGCCTGCGGGTGATGGGGGGGAAAACTCTGACTGTTGTTTGTGCATATGCACCAGACAGGAGTTCGGAGTATTCGGCCTTCTTGGAGACCTTGAATGGAGTCCTGTATGGGGCTCCAGTAGGGGACTCCATAGTTCTGCTGGGGGACTTCAATGCACACGTGGGCAATGATGGAGATACTTGGAGAGGCGTGATTGGGAGGAGCGGCCTCCCTGATCTAAACCAGAGTGGTTGTTTGTTGTTGGACTTCTGTGCTAGTCATGGATTGTCCATAACAAACACCATGTTCGAACATAGGGATGCTCATAAGTGTACGTGGTACCAGAGCACCCTAGGCCAAAGGTCAATGATCGATTTTATATTCGTTTCATCTAATCTGAGGGCGTATGTTTTGGACACTCGGGTGAAGAGAGGGGCAGAGCTGTCAACTGATCACCATCTGGTGGTGAGTTGGGTCAGGGGATGGGGGAGGACTCTGGACAGACCTGGTAAGCCCAAACGGGTAGTGCGGGTAAACTGGGAACGTCTTGAGGAGGCCCCTGTCCGACGGACTTTCAACTCACACCTCCGGCGGAGCTTTTCGGGCATCCCTGTGGAGGCTGGGGGCATTGAACCTGAGTGGACAATGTTCAAAGTCTCCATTGCTAAAGTTGCGGCGGCGAGCTGTGGTCTTAGGGTTTTAGGTGCCTCAAGGGGCGGTAACCCACGAACACCCTGGTGGACACCGGTGGTCAGGGAAGCCGTCCGACTGAAGAAGGAGTCTTTCCGGGATATGTTATCCCGGAGGACTCCGGAGGCAGTTGCAGGGTACCGACAGGCCCGAAGGGCTGCAGTCTCTGCCGTGACAGAGGCAAAGCAGCGGGTGTGGGAGAAGTTCGGGGAAGACATGGAGAAGGACTTTCGGTCGGCACCAAGGTGCTTCTGGAAAACCATTCGCCACCTCAGGAGGGGGAAGCGAGGAACCATCCAAGCTGTTTACAGTAAGGATGGGACGTTGTTGACCTCAACTGGGGAGGTAATAGAGCGGTGGAAGGAGCACTTTGAGGAACTCCTAAATCCAGCTGACACGCCCTCTGTGGTAGACGCAGAGCTGGAGGATGATGGGGGACTGTCGTCAATTTCCCTGGTGGAAGTCGCTGAGGTAGTCAAACAACTCCACAGCGGCAAAGCCCCAGGGATTGATGAGATCCGTCCAGAAATGCTGAAGGCTCTGGGTGTGGAGGGGATTTCTTGGTTGACACGACTCTTCAACATTGCGTGGAAGTCTGGGACGGTGCCTAAGGAGTGGCAGACCGGGGTGGTGGTTCCCCTCTTCAAAAAGGGGGACCAGAGGGTGTGTGCCAATTACAGGGGTATCACACTTCTCAGCCTCCCTGGTAAAGTCTACTCCAAGGTGCTGGAAAGGAGGGTTCGGCCGATAGTCGAACCTCGGATTGAAGAGGAACAATGCGGATTCCGTCCTGGCCGTGGAACAACGGATCAGATCTTCACTCTCGCAAGGATCTTGGAGGGGGCCTGGGAGTATGCCCAACCAGTCTACATGTGTTTTGTGGATCTGGAGAAGGCGTATGACCGGGTCCCCCGGGAGAAATTGTGGGAGGTGCTGCGGGAGTATGGGGTGAGGGGGTCTCTTCTCAGGGCCATCCAATCTCTGTATGACCAAAGCGAGAGCTGTGTCCGGGTTCTCGGCAGTAAGTCGGACTTGTTCCAGGTGAGGGTTGGCCTCCGCCAGGGCTGCGCTTTGTCACCAATCCTGTTTGTAATATTTATGGACAGGATATCGAGGCGTAGTCGGGGCGGGGAGGGGTTGCAGTTTGGTGGGCTCGGGATCTCATCGCTGCTTTTTGCAGATGATGTGGTCCTGATGGCATCATCGGCCTGTGACCTTCAGCACTCACTGGATCGGTTCGCCGCCGAGTGTGAAGCGGCTGGGATGAGGATCAGCACCTCTAAATCTGAGGCCATGGTTCTCAGCAGGAAACCGATGGAGTGCTTTCTTCAGGTAGGGAGTGAGTCCTTACCCCAAGTGAAGGAGTTTAAGTACCTTGGGGTCTTGTTCGCGAGTGAGGGGACCATGGAGCGTGAGATTGGTCGGAGAATCGGAGCAGCTGGTGCGGTATTACATTCTGTGTTCCATTCTACTTTTAGAGACTCTAGGAACCACAAGTAACCCTGCATTCTGGGAGTAAAGTGCTCTGGTGGGGTAATAAGGTACTATGAGCTCTTTAATATAAAATGGTGCCTGAACATTAAGAGCTTTGTAGATGAGAAGAAGGATTTAAAGATTCTACTCTGGATTTCACAGGAAGCCAATGCAGAGGAGGTAAAACAGGAGAGATGTGATCTCTTTTCCTGGTTCCTATAAGAACACGTGCTGCAGCATTCTGGATCAGCTGAAGAGTCTTTATGGACTTTTTTCAATAAAGAATTTTAGGCCTGGCCATGATTTCACAGCAGGGAGGTTATTGAGAGTTTAACTCAGCAGAGTTTGATTGTGTGAAGTCAACATGAACAAAGAAACATGTTTCGAACAGGAGACCTTTCGCGTGTTAAGCGAACATGATAACCATTACACTACGGAAACTGACAAGCAGACTCTTTTTGCATGTTTGTGGGGAAAAGCACCATTCATTTCATGAGGTGTGAGATGGGTGTCAAGTCTGGGCACCTTAGAATTCAGTTTATGTTCTTGTTGGCTTCATCAGGCTTCAAGTACCTATGAGATATTACAATATTGTTCATGAAGGCACAGCTGATATTTTGTATGATGTGATATGTCATTGGTTTGCTACCGATGCTAAGGATGCCTTTCATTGTCGGCCGGATTTGGACCTTTGCGGGGATACCCCAATGGATTTCTAGTCCATTGCCTTAAACACTCGACCACAACAACAACCCAAAAAGTGGTGCTATACCTCCAAGCCATCACATCAGTTGCATTCCAGCTGTGTAATATTTGTAAATGGCAGTGGTGGGATTTGAACCCACACCTCCAGAGAGACTGGAGCCTTAATCCAGCGTCTTAGACCGCTCGGCCACACTACCTGCATGTAGATAGCAGTGCCCCACATCGTAACAAAAAGTATGCTTGTAAATGTTATTGGAACAAAACTTTCACACAGAAAGAGGCAATACTTTATTGATCACAATAAATAATTACAAGTGTTACATGTAAATAATCAATGTGTGAGTAATCAGGAAGCTCACATAAAAGATAGTTGCAAGGTCTACCAAATGTTTAACTTTACAACCTGTAAGCTGTTGGAACCTTGGTTGCTGCGGGTTCCCAAACCTTCCCTCAAAATGTGAATCACAGATTTTCCAGCCCCTAAGCAACAGCTGAGCAGAGTGGCGCAGCGGAAGAGTGCTAGGCCCATAACCCAGAGGTCGATGGATCGAAACCATCCTCTGCTAGTTACTACGCTTGTATCAGCATCAATTCTATTTCCAGTGTGTTAATGTTTAACAAAGCATCTGTTGCTGCAAGTGTCTGAAGTGAAATGTCTCCACCCGCTGAAGAGTGAACATGTCAAGTTTATTTCATCCATAAAAATGCAAACTACAGTGCTCATACCTGCCGTAACACCCATAAAAATTGGAGCGTAATACAATAAATATGCTACATTTAAAGTGCTTGTTGTGCTGTCTGATAGTCTGAGCTCCATCCTCTGAACGCTTAGCTAACTAAATTACTTAAGTTGGCCAATAATTTTTGGTTCATAGTGATTGTTGTGTGCCTTCAATATCAAACATGTGGATATTATGAAAGAAACTGCCTAGCAAACCGCTGCAGCACTTTTAAAGGTTCCATGGTGTAATGGTTAGCACTCTGGACTCTGAATCCAGCGATCTGAGTTTAAATCTCGGTGGGAACTGTTTTTAAGTTGTATGTATGCATTAGCTTAAGTTAAGTGTAATGTCTTGTTTGTGTTGTAGTACCTATAGAGATTTGTGGTGTAGTATGGAACCATTGTCCTGTCTTTTATGTATTATGAAACTTATTGCCACCTGTCTTGGCAGGACTCCCTGGAAGAAGAGTTACTGTAGCTCAATGGGATTGTTCCTGGTTAAATAAAGGTCAAATAAAAATAAAATGAATCTGTAATATGTCCAAACATTCCTCTCTCCATTACTGACATACTGGAAGTCGGCCATGTTTAATTGGATGCTCTCCAGTTATTATTGTTTGGTAGATTAACATTATATTTTCCTACTTTGGGGACCTTTCATTTCATATTCTTTGTCTGATATTTTCTATTCCCTGTTTGTATTTTCTGTGACTGCATGTGGTTTTAAATCTGTTGGAGTTTCTTCAGACTAAAGCAAAGACACTGATGATGTCATCCAAAAGAAACATAAAGGACAGCAACCTGTTTCCAGAGGACACTAAAGAATGATGGAGCAGCAGGAAACAGAGCAGCTCAAATAGCAAACAGCTGATTTATTCATCTGACTCGTAGAATAACGCCAATGATTGACTTGTTTTAAATGTCTGGGAATGTGGAACAGCTCCATGCTAAC
>JAQOOF010002419.1:0-13501 GCA_029931835.1 Etheostoma nigrum | reverse complement strand
TGTGTATCGATTGCATTTCTGGTTTAAATGACTGATAAATAATAATATCCACCAGACTCCATTTACTGTAAAAAACAGTACTTTTGGCGTGTATAGAGCCAGCATACGTTCACATGTAAATGAGTAAAGTGTGTGTTTATTTCTACCAACACTAGAGTTGTGATGGTTAGAAAAGTGTAGAGAAGACCAAAAACGGCTTTTCATAGTTTTATTTGGTTTCTGTCCGCTTTGAATGAAGTGTGTATTACGATGCTAAAATGAGTGTTTATTTACATGGAGTCTGGTGGGTTTAGCGATGCGAGCCTTAGCAAAATATACAGTATATAAATAAAATACCCCAGTTTTACTTACGTTTTTAAAACGTTTAAAACGTGGACTTAGCCTAAAAATTTAAACAAGCACACCTTACAGGTCCCCCCCACTCTCTGCTGCGCTACAGCCCTCCCCTACAGCCCTCCCGCCACAGCTCCTCCCCCACAGCGGAGCCTGCCGTGAACGCGCAGGCTAGTAGCAGGGCCACCGATGCTTTCCACATCCTCATGGACAATACAGGGGATTTATTCTGAGGCGGGTATAGCTGTTGTGTGCTGTGCTTTTAAAACTTTGAATACTTTATGTAAAAAAAATTGCTTTTTTTAAATATTTCTATTAAAAGTTTTGTAAATATTTTTCAATAAAAGGGTTTAAATTATTTTTTATGTAATCGCTCATTTGTGAGAACAAAAGCATCACTTTACACAGTACATTACTGAATTACCTTTTGGATCAATTTAAAACACTAAACTTTCAATAGGAATGATGAATCACTGAGGAAGCTCACTAAGCCAAGGAATGACAACATCTTAGAAATATGTCTTAGGTTTTATTTTGCATATGGGTAAAATAAATCAGCTTTTTTTGCAAAGTACTCCTGCACAAGGAAATACTGAATATCTTGATTTGGACTGAAGACGATTCCTTCATGTGCCTCTGTGTCTGGGGCAATGTCTGACCTGTTGGAGGAGCATAAAGAATTTGTGTCAGACATTTGATTTACAAATTCCATCCTGAGGGGGAAAAAAACGTGTATGTTTAAAAATAATAAAAAACAGAATTCTGCCTTGCCAAACGTTGACAAGGACAGCACACAATTAAACTAGTTTCACCATAGCTACATTAAATTGTGATCGACAAAAACACATTTTGGCTTACTAAATGTAGGTATCGAAACAATATTGAGGGTGAAGGAGTTAGCAGGTAAAGTTAAACTTCACCTGCTACAACATTCCTGCCGTGCTACAAGCTAACAAGCTAACTGTTAGACTTAGCAACAAGCTACAGAGTAAAATGAGATTTGCGCTATCACCAGTGATACTGTAACCATCGCTATCTCAGTTGTGTAGTTCTCAGGGCTGCCAACTCTCACTCATTGGCTGTGCGACACATGCATTTGACCGGTTTCACACGCTCACACGCCACACCCCCGATTTCTCACGCTGAAGTGTCAACCCGGTCGGTCAAGTTTCTGAAAGATGAGTTTATCTATAGATTTTACTGAGCCACTTATTACTAGTTGTGCTTTCAGAGACTGTGAGGGGGTTCAAGAGCGCTCCCTGTCTGTGGAAGTTTTGAATTGTCGCAAACAGACAACATTATTTTCACGATCCATCCCAGGTACATTTCCCCGGCTTCAGGTATGTGCTCTGAGTATAACAGACCCGTCCGTTGCTTCGTGTCCTCTCTCTCTGTAAAGATAGAGGTGAGCAGCGCGGCTGGTAGCGTAGCAACTTCATTTCATTTTAGTGGACTCGCTGTGGACAGTGACGCGTTGCATCCGTGTAGACCTCCAATGAAGAGCAGCGTACAACCACTTCTAAACTTTGTCCCAATGGGCCTCTGTGTCTGAGTGAGCTACTACCATATCAGCGCAGCATGTCATTGCTCCGCTGTAATATGTCAAGGGACATATCACAACTCTCCAAATCTCTGACAACAGAGATGGGAGGAGTTATATTTTGAATGTGCACAAAGTTGTAAACATGAGCAGAAATCTGATGAAACACGTCTGAGCTATACTATACGATACTGCAATGTTGGGCCGCTACTGTGCTTCTCTAACCTTGGTGCATCTCTAAATGTAACTGTAAATAATTCACTCAATGTTTCATAAAATGAACAAATAGTCTTTATTTCCCAAAAAAGTAAATACAGTAAGTGGGGCACAGAGGATGAGGGCCAAACATTACTGAGCCTTGGCACAAAGGTTTTAGGATTAGAATTTATGTAAATCAGTGGTTCTCATTCTTTAGAATTTCAGTGGTCTTAGTTGATCCCTCAACATTAATTTAACTTTGGGTCCCTGGTCCCTACACCAGGGACCCCTGGACTTGTTCACCACAGACCCAAACCTTCTCAGCTGTTGCTGACATATGCTACTGTCTCTTCAAGTGGCTCATTATGTTTGGCACATTGTCTGGGTCAGTTCTTATATCATAAGAAGGTAAAACAATGTGTAATCAAGTGATGACTGACTAAGATGAATGTAAATGCTAAATGCTCTAATACCTGTTGATACTACAATGCAAAGGCTCTTAACCCTACAGTTTTGCACATATCATGTAAGACTTGATTTCTCCATTTTTTTTGCACAAAAATCTCCAGTGCCATTTAATGGTTTATTTTTCCAAAAAAAATTCCTGCGGGGGGGGGCATACCCCCAGACCCCTCTAGGGAGAGCCCCCTATACCCCAACACATAACAAATCCCAATTTAAACCCTGAAGGATAATGATGCTGAAAGAACCAAAGAAATTGCTTTGTAGGTGGCAAAATATGGTTTGCCCCCCCCCAAATCCCACTCCAAGGTTTTTGGAAAAGTTGGCAGCTCTGAGTTCTTAAAAAATGAAACAAATCAAGCAGGGATACTTACATGTCAAGTAGAAATGTGGCTAGCTCTGAATCTGTGTTGAATCCTTTCAGGAGGCGTAGCTCCCTCCACCTCTGAAAAGCCGCTCCGATGTTGACCCTCGTTTAATTTCGATAACAATAACATCAAGTGAATATTAAAAAAAACCTTTTTGAAAAAAAAAAAAAAAAGCCAATTCCAGCTGCTTTTCAAATGCAAAGACTGTTTATTAGGGGTCCAAGCCCGAGGCTGCGTGTACCGTGTGAAACGCGGTTCACACAGCAGGGCTCTGGAACCCTATTGTTTTCCTAGGGATTATTAGGGGTCCAAGCCCGAAGCTGCGTGTACCGCGTGTAACGCGGTTCACACAGCAGGGCTGTGGAACCCTATTGTTTTCCTAGTCCTAGAGATTATTAGGGGTCCAAGCCCGAAGCTGCGTGTACCGCGTTTAACGCGGTTCACACAGCAGGGCTGTGGAACCCTATTGTTTTCCTAGAGATTATTAGGGGTCCAAGCCCGAAGGATGCGTGGACCGCTGTAACGCAAGGCGTACGCGGTTCACACAGCAGGGCTGTGGAACCCTATTGTTTTCCTAGAGATTATTATTAGGGGTCCAAGCCCGAGGCTGCGTGTACCGCGTGTAACGCGGTTCACACAGCAGGGCTGTGGAACCCTATTGTTTTCCTAGAGATTATTATTAGGGGTCCAAGCCCGAAGGATGCGTGGACCGCTGTAACGCAAGGCGTACGCGGTTCACACAGCAGGGCTGTGGAACCCTATTGTAATCGCTAGGTTTTTCCTTATTTTTTTCCATTATTCTTCTCCGCATAAAACCCATACTGCAGCCTAAACCGTACATGGTGGCGACGCGCCATTTTCAGGACTGGTCCCAAACTCCGCAAAGACCTCAGACAAAAAAATGTACCCACGTCCACCACTAGGTGGCGCTATACCAGAAAAAACGCGTTTGGCCCTATAACTCCCAAACCGTACATCCGATATTAAAAAACCATATATCCACGCGTTTCCTGGATCCTACTGAATCTCGTGATATAGGCCACGCCCATTTCCGCCTAGACTTTTATGCCTGAAAAATCGCGATTTATCGAAAACCAACTTTTTCGAACTCCTCCTAGACCGTGCAATGGATCGGCACAAAACTTGGCAGGTAGCATCTCCAGACCAACCTGACACAAAGTTACATAAAGATTTTTTATAGAATTAAAAATGCGCGTATTACGCGCAAACAAATTTGTGTAGCTAACTATGAAAACACCGACTTTGAAATATCTCAACCAAGATAAATGCTATCAAAGCCAAACTTTAGAATATCCCTTGCTATGAACCTCTGAGGCTGTAAACCAAATTTGACGGACATTGGCCACTAGGGGGCGCTACAAGTACAATAAGTTTATATCTCATGAACCGCTTTTCCGAAGTTTACAAAATTTGATGGGTGCCGTCTAGGCCCACTCTTGGTGCTCTGACCCAAATATGGTAAAGATTGGACATTAGGAAGCGCTATAATCAATGGTTATTGGTTTTCAAAACACTCAATGCATTTAAATGGGAAATTTGCAATTGCAATATCTCTGCCACAATAAATGCTATCGATACCAAACTTGTAACGATTGTTTGTCATGCCGCCTGGAAGCTCTGTGCCAAATTTGGTAAAGATAGGCCAATAGGGGGCGCTATGATCAACGTAGACAATTTTGGGCCATTTTATCATGGTTTTGTATCCAGCCTAGGAGACCAGAGTTTTTCTGGGTCATTGCGCTATTAATCCGTACCGTTACGTGCGCCTCTCGATGTTTCCCGGCGTTTTACCTCCCGCTTTGGGTTCCACTTTCGTGCGCTCCCCGGGTCGCCGGGGTCGACTGGCGCGGGGAGGCTTGGACCCCGTTGTAACTGCGTGCAGTTCTAGTTAGGGGTCCAAGCCCGAGGCTGCGTGTACCGCGTGAAACGCGGTTCACACAGCAGGGCTGTGGAACCCTATTGTTTTCCTAGAGATTTTCCATTATTATTATTATTCATCATCATCATTATTCTTCTCCGCATAAAACCCATACTGCAACCTAAACCGTAAATGGTGGCGACGTGCCATTTTCAGGACTGGTCCCAAACTCCGCAAAGACCTCAGACAAAAATTTTTTACCCACGTCCACCACTAGGTGGCGCTATAACAGAAAAACCGCGTTTGGCCCTATAACTCCCAAACCGTACATCCGATATTAAAAAACCTTATACCCACGCGTTCCCTGGACCCTACTGAATCTCGTGATATAGGCCACGCCCATTTCCGCCTATACTTTTATGCGTGAAAAATCGCGATTTATTGGAAACCAACTTTTTCGAACTCCTCCTCGACCGTGCAATGGATCGGCATGAAACTTGGCACTTAGCATCTCCAGACCAATCTGACACAAAGTTACATAAAGATTTTTTATAGAATAAAAAATGTGCGTATTACGCGCAAACAAATTTGTGTAGCTAACTACGAAAACACTGACTTTGGCATATCTCGGCCAAAATAAATGCTATCAGAGCCAAACTTAAGAATATTACTTGGTATGACCCTCTGAGGCTCTGAAACAAATTTCACGAACATTGGCCACTAGGGGGCGCTACCGATACAAAAAGTTTATATCTCATGAACCGCCCATCCAAATATTACAAAATTTGATGGATACCATCTAGGCCCCCTCCTGAGGAGGTCCTTACAGTGGGGTACTGATTAATTCAAGTGGGCGTGGCCTATGGGCCAATGTCTGGATTAACCACTTCCACTAAAGTGAATTACTTGAAATTAACAGGGTAGATGTACAATGGGTAGCTGACCTGACTTATCGAATATTACACATGTGGAACACTAGGTGGCGCTACAATGACGTCAAACGTGTTTTTGCCTATAACTCCTACATTATACATCACACATTAAAAATCTTGATGCCCACGTGTTCACTACATCAAGCTGAGTCACACGATATAGGCCACGCCCATTTCCGTTTAAAATTATTTTCGCAATATTGCGACAAGTGCGAAGCCAACTTTTTCGAACTCGTCCTAGGCCGTGCGACAGATCTGCACGAAACTTGGTGTATAGCATCTCCAGATGGCCCTGACAAAAAGTTGCATAAAGAATTTTGCTACGGAATTGTGTGCGCATTTGACGACTAAGCAAAGTTTCTGTTGTAAGCTACCAAACACATATCATATCATATCTCAGCCAAATTAAAAGGTATCAACATATCACTTGTGAGTCGTGTTGAAGACGCCTTTCCGATGCTCTGTACCAAATTTGGTAAAGATCAGCCAATAGGGGGCGCTATAATCAACATGTATTGGTTTCATCAAAACACTCAATGCATTTAAATGGGATATTTGCAATTGCAATATCTCTGCCACAATAAATGCTATCAACACCAAACCTGTGACGATTGTTTGGCATGCCGTCCGGAGGCTATGTACCAAATTTGGTAAATATAGGCCATTAGGGGGCGCTGTGATCAACGTAGACAATTTTGGGCCATTTTATCCAGGTTTTGTATCCAGCCTAGGAGACCAGAGTTTTTCTGGGTCATTGCGCTATTATTCCGTACCGTTACGTGCGCCTCTCGATGTTTCCCAACGTTTGCCCTTCCGCTTTCGCTTTGGGTTCCGCTTTCGTGCGCTTTCCGGGTCGCCGGGGTCGACTGGCGCGGGGAGGCTTGGACCCCGTTGTAACTGCGTGCAGTTCTAGTTTTCCATTATTCTTCTCCGCATAAAACCCATACTGCAGCCTAAACCGTACATGGTGGCGACGCGCAATTTTCAGGACTGGTCCAAAACTCCGCAAAGACCTCAGACAAAACAATTGATACACGTCCACCACTAGGTGGCGCTATACCAGAAAAAACGCGTTTCGCCCTATAACTCCCAAACCGTACATCGGATATTTAAAAACCATATATCCACGCGTTCCCTGGATCCTACTGAATCTCGTGATATAGGCCACGCCCATTTCCGCCTATACTTTTATGCCTGAAAAATCGCGATTTATCAAAAAACAACTTTTTCTAACTCCTCCTAGACCGTACAATGGATCGGCACCAAACTTGGCACGTAGCATCTCCAGACCGACGTGACAAAAAGTTGAATAAAGATTTTTAAAAGAATAAAAATTGCGCATATTACGCGCAAACAAATTTGTGTTGCTAACTACGAAAAAACCCTCTTTGCCATATCTCGGCCAAGATAAATGCTATCAAAGCCAAACTTTAGAATATTACTTGGTATAACCCTCTGAGGCTCTGAAACAAATTTCACAAAGATTGGACTCTAGGGGGCGCTACAGATACAAAATGTTTATATCTCATGAACCGCTCATCCGAATTTTACAAAATTTGATGCATACCATCTAAGCCCACTCCTGAGGTGGTCCTTACAGTGGGGTACTGATTAATTCAAGTGGGCGTGGCCTATGGGCCAATGTCTGGATTAACCACTTCCACTAAAGTGAATTACTTGAAATTAACAGCGTAGATGTGCAGTGGGTAGCTGACCTGACTTACCGAATATTACACATGTGGAACACTAGGTGGCGCTACAATGACGTCAAACGTGTTTTTGCCTATAACTCCTACATTATACTTCTCACATTAAAAATCTTCATGTCTACGTGTTCACTACATCAAGCAGAGTCACATGATATAGGCCACGCCCACTTCCGTTTAAAATTATTTTCGCAATATTGCGACAAGTGCAACACCAACTTTTACGAACTCGTCCTAGGCCGTGCGACAGATCTGCACGAAACTTGGTGTATAGCATCTCCAGATGGCCCTGACAAAAAGTTGTATAAAGAATTTTGCTACGTTTTTTTGTGCGCATTTGACGACCAAACACATTTGCTGTAGTAAGCTACCAAACACATATCATATCATATCTCGGCCAAATTAAAAGGTATCAACATATCACTTGTGAGATGTGTTGACCATGCCTTTCCGATGCTCCGTACCAAATTTGGTAAAGATGAGCCATTAGGGGGCGCTATAATCAACATTTATTGGTTTCGTCAAAACACTCAATGCATTTAAATGGGAAATTTGCAATTGCAATATCTCTGCCACAATAAATGCTATCAACACCAAACTTGTAAGAATTGTTTGGCATGCCGCCCGGAAGCTCTGTGCCAAATTTGGTAAAGATAGGCCATTAGGGGGCGCTATGATCAACGTAGACAATTTTGGGCCATTTTATCCAGGTTTTGTATCCAGCCTAGGAGACCAGAGTTTTTCTGGCTCATTGCGCTATTAATCCATACCGTTACGTGCGCCTCTCGATGTTTCCCGACGTTTGCCCTTCTGCTTTCGCTTTGGGTTCCACTTTCGTGCGCTTTCCGGGTCGCCGGGGTCGACTGGCGCAGGGAGGCTTGGACCCCGTTGTAACTGCGTGCAGTTCTAGTTATTATTAGGGGTCCAAGCCCGAAGCTGCGTGTACCGCGTGTAACGCGGTTCACACAGCAGGGCTGTGGAACCCTATTGTTTTCCTAGTGATTATTATTATTAGGGGTCCAAGCCCGAAGCTGCGTGTACCGCGTGTAACGCGGTTCACACAGCAGGGCTGTGGAACCCTATTGTTTTCCTAGAGATTATTCTTCTTCTTCATTATTCTTCCCCGCATAAAACCCATACTGCAGCCTAAACCGCACATGGTGGCGACGCGCCATTTTCAGGACTGGTCCCAAACTCCGCAAAGACCTCACAAATTTTTTTTTTATCCACGTCCACCACTAGGTGGCGCTATACCAGAAAAAACGCGTTTCGCCCTATAACTCCCAAACCGTACATCGGATATTTAAAAACCATATATCCACGCGTTCCCTGGATCCTACTGAATCTCGTGATATAGGCCACGCCCATTTCCGCCTATACTTTTATGCCTGAAAAATCGCAATTTATCGAAAACCAACTTTTTCGAACTCCTCCTAGACCGTACAATGGATCGGCACCAAACTTGGAACGTAGCATCTCCAGACCAACTTGACAAAAAGTTGTATAAAGATTTTTAAAAGACTAAAAATTGTGCATATTACGCGCAAACAAATTTGTGTAGCTAACTACGAAAAAAACGTCTTTGCCATATCTCGGCCAAAATAAATGCTATCAAAGCCAAACTTTAGAATATCCCTTGGTATGAGCCTCTGAGGCTGTAAACCAAATTTGACGGACATTGGCCACTAGGGGGCGCTACAAGTACAATAAGTTTATATCTCATGAACCGCTTTTCCGAAGTTTACAAAATTTGATGGGTGCCATCTAGGCCCACTCTTGGTGCTCTGACCCAAATATGGTAAAGATTGGACATTAGGAAGCGCTATAATCAATGTTTATTGGTTTTCAAAACACTCAATGCATTTAAATGGGAAATTTGCAATTGCAATATCTCTGCCACAATAAATGCTATCGATACCAAACTTGTAACGATTGTTTGTCATGCCGCTCGGAAGCTCTATGCCAAATTTGGTAAAGATAGGCCATTAGGGGGCGCTATGATCAACGTAGACAATTTTGGGCCATTTTATCAAGGTTTTATATCCAGCCTAGGAGACCAGAGTTTTTCTGGCTCATTGCGCTATTAATCCGTACCGTTACGTGCGCCTCTCGATGTTTCCCGACGTTTGCCCTTCCTCTTTTTCGCTTTGGGTTCCACTTTCGTGCGCTCCCTGGGTCGCCGGGGTCGACTGGCGCGGGGAGGCTTGGACCCCGTTGTAACTGCGTGCAGTTCTAGTTATTATTAGGGGTCCAAGCCCGAAGGATGCGTGGACCGCTGTAACGCAAGGCGTACGCGGTTCACACAGCAGGGCTGTGGAACCCTATTGTAATCGCTAGGTTTTCTCTTCTTATTAGGGGTCCAAGCCCGAAGTTGCGTGAACCGCGTGTAACGCGGTTCACACAGCAGGGCTGTGGAACCCTATTGTTTTCCTAGAGATTATTCTTCTTCTTCATTATTCTTCTCCGCATAAAACCCATACTGCAGCCTAAACCGTACATGGTGGCGGGGCGCCATTTTCAGAACTGGTCCAAAACTCCGCAAAGACCTCAGACGAAAAAATTTACCCACGTCCACCACTAGGTGGCGCTATACCAGAAAAAACGCGTTTGGCCCTATAACTCCCAAACCGTACATCCGATATTGAAAAAACTTATATCCACGCGTTCACTGGATCCTACTGAATCTCGTGATATAGGCCACGCCCATTTCCGCCTATACTTTTATGCGTGAAAAATCACGATTTATTGAAAACCAACTTTTTCGAACTCCTCCTAGACCGTGCAATGGATCGGCACGAAACTTGGCACGTAGCATCTCCAGACCAATCTGACACAAAGTTACATAAAGATTTTTTATAGAATAAAAAATGCGCGTATTACGCGCAAACAAATTTGTGTTGCTAACTACAAAAACACCATCTTTGCCATATCTCGCCCAAGATAAATGCTATCAAAGCCAAACTTAAGAATATTACTTGGTATGACCCTTTGAGGATCTGAAACAAATTTCACGAATATTGGCCACTAGGGGGCACTACAGATACAAAAAGTTTATATCTCATGAACCGCTCATCCAAATTTTACAAAATTTGATGGATACCATCTAGGCCCACTCCCGACGTGATCCATAGAGTGGGGTACTGATTGGTTGAAGTGGGCGTGGCTTATGGGCCGATGTCTGGATTAACCACTTCCACTAAAGTGAATTACTTGAAATTAACAGGGTAGATGTACAATGGGTAGCTGACCTGACGTACCGAATATTACATATGTGGAACACTAGGTGGCGCTACAATGACGTCAAACGTGTTTTTGCCTATAACTCCTACATTTTACATCACACATTAAAAATCTTGATGTCCACGTGTTCACTACATCAAGTTGAATCACATGATATAGGCCACGCCTATTTCCGTTTAAAATTATTTTCGCAATATTGCGACAAGCGCAAAACCAACTTTTCCGAACTCGTCCTAGGCCGTGCGACAGATCTGCACGAAACCTGGTTTGTAGCATCTCCAGATGGCCCTGACAAAAAGTTGCATAAAGAATTTTGCTACGTAATTGTCTGCGCATTTGACGACCAAGCAATTTGGTAAAGATAGGCCATTAGGGGGCGCTATGATCAACGTAGACAATTTTGGGCCATTTTATCCAGGTTTTGTATCCAGCCTAGGAGACCAGAGTTTTTCTGGGTCATTGCGCTATTAATCCATACCGTTACGTGTGCCTGTAGATGTTTCCCGACGTTTTCCCTCCCGCTTTGGGTTCCACTTTCGTGCGCTTTCCGGGTCGCCGGGGTCAACTGGCGCGGGGAGGCTTGGACCCCGTTGTAACTGCGTGCAGTTCTAGTTGAATATTACACATGTGGACCACTAGGTGGCGCTACAATGACGTCAAACGTGTTTTTGCCTATAACTCCTACATCATACATCACACATTAAAAATCTTGATGTCCACGTGTTCACTACATCAAGATGAGTCACATGATATAGGCCACGCCCATTTCCGTTTAAAATAATTTTCGCAATATTGCGACAAGTTCAAAACCAACTTTTACGAACTCGTCCTAGGCCGTGCGACAGATCTGCACGAAACCTGGTGTATAGCATCTGCAGATGGCCCTGACAAAAAGTTGCATAAAGAATTTTGCTACGTAATTGTGTGCGCATTTGACGACCAAGCAAAGTTTCTGTAGTAAGCTACCAAACACATATCATATCATATCTCGGCCAAATTAGAGGGTATCAACATATCACTTGTGAGCAGTGTTGACCATGCCTTTACGATGCTCTGTACCAAATTTGGTAAAGATGAGCCATTAGGGGGCGCTATAATCAACATTTATTGGTTTCGTCAAAATACTCAATGCATTTAAATGGGATATTTGCAATTGCAATATCTCTGCCACAATAAATGCTATCGACACCAAACCTGTGACGATTGTTTGGCATGTCGCCCGGAGGCTCTGTACCAAATTTGGTAAAGATAGGCCATTAGGGGGCGCTATGATCAACGTAGACAATTTTGGGCCATTTTATCAAGGTTTTGTATCCAGCCTAGGGAGACGGGTATGGCTGCAGCCTGGAGCGTCCCATGTCATCCGTCCCGTCTCATGCGGTCCCGTCTCATACGGAGGTGTGTCCAACGGCAAATTCAGAGGGTCAAAAACACAAAATTGCGATTAATTTTCTAGACGGGTAAATTCGTGACCACATTTGTTGCAATCAATTGAAAAACGTTAATAACTGTTAAAGTAACAATTTTGCCATAGGCCTACATAGTTTGCTCATTTCTGAATGTTATGGTTGTGTTGTTCCATATTAACGTAGCTACATCTGATGAAACCTGCATCAGCGACGCATTTCTGCCAACTAATGGCAGGATCTCCTGAGGAGGGATAACAATCCACGATCTGTACACAACGAGAATACAAAAATAAACATGTTACACTCTTTCCAAGACTCTTTTTAATGTTATATTCTATATTGTTTTCACACTTCACTGGGACATTGCTGCAAATACAACTGCTTATCAACATGGAGAGAGCATTGGACTGTATAGCGCTGCCTCGGCTGTCGGGTCTCTGAGACCCGGGGCAGAATGCTGTCGGCTCTCTGAGACCCGGGGCAGAATGCTCTCGGGTCTCGGACCCGGGGCAGAACGCGGTTGTATTTTTCTACTACCACGGCCTCGGCCTTCGGGTCTCTGGGACCCGGGGCAGAACGCGGTTGTATTTTTCTACTACCGCGGCCTCGGCTTTCAGGTCTCTGAGACCCGGGACAGAATGCTGTCGGGTCTCTGAGACCCGGGGCAGAACGCGGTTGTATTTTTCTACTACCACGGCATCGGCCTTCGGGTCTCTGGGACCCGTCCTGCATTCGACTGCGTATCCTGAATTAATAAAATAAAAATAAATAAAATATCTGCTGCCACGGCATTGGGCCAGATTGCGATTGTACTGTTGTTCCACTTCCGAGCCAGCGGCTCTATTGTATTTTGTGTTGTATTGTATGAAAGGGGGAAAAAAATTAAAAACAAAACCAAATGCTTGACCTCTGTCAGAAGAGAAATTCCTTCTATAGCTGCAAGGAATTTTTTGTTTGCCTATAATCTGCATTTATTTTAGAGACGGACATATATTTTTAAATATAAAAAAACATATAAATATTTTATTCTTTAGCATGATAGTTGACGCGAGCTTTTACTTTGAAAAGTAAGAGAGATTGTATTTTAATCCAGATGCAAGCTTTTATTTTGAAAAGTAGAAACTCGGGGATGGCAGAAGGATTTTTTTAGTTTGCCTATAATCTGCATTTATTTTATAGACGAACATATATTTTAAGTGTTTTTTTCATCAGTATGATAGTCTGCATTTATCTTGTAGACATATTTTTTAAAAGTGTTTTATTCATTTGTATGATTGCCGTTATTGTTTAGTTAAAAAAAAATATAGGCTATATATTAAAAGTATTTTATTAATTAGCATGATAGTTGACGCAGGCTTATTTTATTCCAGACATTTATCTTGTCAACACAACCATAACATTCAGAAATCAGCAAACTATGTGTATGGCAAAATT
>JAQOOF010002418.1:0-13510 GCA_029931835.1 Etheostoma nigrum | reverse complement strand
CTGATGTAGGATGTTAAAATTAAGGGCTTAAAAGTAAAGCTATATTGAGATTTTTTCAGGCTGTTGAAGGCATATTTAACTCTCCTTCAGGCCACTCTAAAATTGATTCCTACTGTTAAGCAAGGTTCACTACAACTCTGAGTTTTAAAATACATATGCATTTGGTAGCTCAGGTAATTTAGGACTATTCTGATGTAGGATTTTAAAATTAAAGCCTTGAATGTCTAACTAATGGTATATTTTAAATCTTTTTCAGGCTGTTAAAGGCCTATTTTACTCTTTTTCAGGCTACTCTAAAAAGGAATCCTGATGTTATTCCAGCTTCATTCCAAGTCTGGGGGATACATCACCTATCCAGTGTGTATCTCACGGAATATGAGAGCATTCTGATGTAGGATGTTAAAATTAAGGGCTTAAAAGTAAAGCTATATTGAGATTTTTTCAGGCTGTTTAAGGCATATTTAACTCTCCTTCAGGCCACTCTAAAATGGATTCCTACTGTTAACCCTCTGAGCCCTGAGGCCATTTTTACAGTTCATTTTCCGTCTGGATTTATTTTATATAAAAGCCAATAAAACATCAACCCTGTTGTCTACAGTCAAGATCTGAACATCATTTTTTTCAGGACAAACTGGGTTAGTAGAATATTTGGGTTGCAATGAGGTCACTTGAATGTTAAAAATGGTTGTAGGACCTTAAAGACAAATAAATAAATAAAACGGAACATGACTCTTCCAGATATGTATTGATATCACAGACATATAGGTAAAACCTAAGCCATTTTATTCTCTAAAACACTTCTCATATGTCTTGGGAGTCACACTGTGAAGAAATAATCATTATAAATTTTACAGATGACAAAATACAGACATTTTTTCAAAAAAAGTCCAGACGCTTTTGCCCTCATGACATTTACCTATGCCAATAATAACATAATAATGTCATATTTATTGATATTACACCCACAACAATGCTACACAAGCATTTGTGTGTCTAAAACAGTTCTTCTATATGCAAAAATAAACATAATAAACATTACAACTCATATAAAGCACATACTATTTACATTTCTTCAAAAAAGGCCCAAATATATAATATATAATGCAAATATATGCCATATCTCAAACCAATGAGGCCATTTCCTCTATAAAACGGTAGATATCTATCTTGTTCCACTATAGCACCTTTGTTTGCCTGCAGACACGTTGACAGGAAGTGTTGGCAAAGTAGGAAGTGTTGGGGGGGCTGAAATCTTTCAGCCTAAAGACTCTTTGGCTGATATCTCCCATATATGGGCATGTACTTCCTGTAAACAGCGCAGAGACAGACAAAGGAGCGAGGGAGCGGCCGAATCGAGCGAAAACGCGATGAATTATGGACATAAAGTGGATTAATCTGGGATTTAAAGGTATGGATTTAAAGCCCAACAACCCCTAAAGAGGCTGGAAGTTCCAGGCTGGATAGAAAATCACCTGTAGAGGCTAAAAGGACACGGAAAAGACCGCCGGAAAGGCTAATTCGTCAGGATTCAGCAGCCATTTTAGGTGAGTCGCTACCTTGTATTGTTCAAAAGTTATTAAACTATGAATCAGAGGTGCTTTTTTGATCGTGGGCGAGCCTCTCGGTCTCACAGGGTTAAGCCAGTTTCATTACAACTCCGGGTTATAAATTAAAAATATCCATTTGGTCGCTCAGGTAATTTAGGACTATTCTGATGTAGGATTTTAAAATTAAAGCCTTGAATGTCTAATTAATGCTGTATTTTAAATCTTTTTCAGGCTATTAAAGGCATATTTTACTCTTTTTCAGGCTACTCTAAAAAGGAATCCTGATGTTATGCCAGCTTCATTCCAAGTCTGGGGGAGACATCACATATCCAGTGTGTACTCTCACGGTAATATCAGAGCATTCTGATGTAGGACTGTTAAAATTAAGGGCTTAAAAGTAAAGCTATATTGACATATATTCAGGCTGTTAAAGGCATATTTAACTCTCCTTCAGGCCACTCTAAAATGGATTCCTACTGTTAAGCCAGGTTCATTCACAACTCTGAGTTAGACACTACATATCCATTGGGTCACTCAGGTAATTTAGGACTATTCTGATGTAGGATTTTAAAATTGAAGCCTTGAATGTCTAATTAATGCTGTATTTTAAATCTTTTTCAGGCTGTTTAAAGGCATATTTTACTCTTTTTCAGGCTACTCTAAAAAGGAATCCTGATGTTATGCCAGCTTCATTCCAAGTCTGGGGGATACATCACATATCCAGTGTGTCATCTCAGGTAATATCAGAGCATTCTGATGTAGGATGTTAAAATTAAGGGCTTAAAAGTAAAGCTATATTGAGATATTTTTAGGCTGTTAAAGGCATATTTAACTCTCCTTCAGGCCACTCTAAAATGGATTCCTACTGTTAAGCCAGGTTCATTCACAACTCTGGGTTAGACACTAACAATATCCATTGGGTCACTCAGGTAATTTAGGACTATTCTGATGTAGGATTTTAAAATTAAAGCCTTGAATGTCTAAGCTATTTGAAATCTTTTTCAGGCTATTAAAGGCATATTTTACTCTTTTTCAGGCTACTCTAAAAAGGAATCCTGATTGTTATTCCAGCTTCATTCCAAGTCTGGGGGAGACACTCACATATCCAGTGTGTCATCTCACGTAATATCAGAGCATTCTGATGTAGCGGTGTTAAAATTAAGGGCTTAAAAGTAAAGCTATATTGAGATATTTTCAGGCTGTTACAGGCATATCTAACTCTCCTTCAGGCCACTCTAAAATGGAATCCTACTGTTAAGCCAGGTTCACTCACAACTCTGGGTTAGACACTACATATCCATTGGGTCACTCAGGTAATTTAGGGACTATTCTGATGTAGGATTTTAAAATTAAAGCCTTGAATGTCTAATTAATGCTGTATTTTAAATCTTTTTCAGGCTATTAAAGGCATATTTTACTCTTTTTCAGGCTACTCTAAAAAGGAATCCTGATGTTATGCCAGCTTCCTTCCAAGTCTGGGGGATACATCACCTATCCAGTGTGTATCGTACGGTGATATCAGAGCATTCTGATGTAGGACTGTTAAAATTAAGGGCTTAAAAGTAAAACTATATTGAGATATTTTCAGGCTGTTAAAGGCATATCTAACTCTCCTTCAGGCCGCTCTAAAATGGAATCCTACTGTTAAGCCAGGCTCACTACAAACTCTGAGTTAGAGAATACATATCCATTTGGTCACTCAGGTAATTTAGGAGCTATTCTGATGTAGAATGTTAAAATTAAGGGCTTAAAAGTAAAGCTATATTGAGATTTTTTCAAGCTGTTGAAGGCATATTTAACTCTCCTTCAGGCCACTCTAAAATTGATTCCTACTGTTAAGCAAGGTTCACTACAAACTCTGAGTTTTAAACACTACATATGCATTTGGTCACTCAGGTAATTTAGGACTATTCTGATGTAGGATTTTAAAATTAAAGCCTTGAATGTCTAACTAATGGTATATTTTAAATCTTTTTCAGGCTGTTAAAGGCCTATTTTACTCTTTTTCAGGCTACTCTAAAAAGGAATCCTGATGTTATTCCAGCTTCATTCCAAGTCTGGGGGATACATCACCTATCCAGTGTGTATCTCACGGAATATGAGAGCATTCTGATGTAGGATGTTAAAATTAAGGGCTTAAAAGTAAAGCTATATTGAGATTTTTTCAGGCTGTTTAAGGCATATTTAACTCTCCTTCAGGCCACTCTAAAATGGATTCCTACTGTTAAGCCAGTTTCATTACAGACTCCGGGTTATAAATTAAAAATATCCATTTGGTCGCTCAGGTAATTTAGGACTATTCTGATGTAGGATTTTAAAATTAAAGCCTTGAATGTCTAATTACTATTTTAAATCTTTTTCAGGCTATTAGAGGCATATTTTACTCTTTTTCAGGCTACTCTAAAAAGGAATCCTGATGTTATTCCAGCTTCATTCCAAGTCTGGGGGAGATATCACCTATCCAGTGTGTATCTCACGTAATATCAGAGCATTCTGATTTAGGATGTCTAAAATTAAGGGCTTAAAAGTAAAGCTATATTGAGATATTTTCAGGCTGTTTAAGGCATATTTAACTCTCCTTCAGGCCACTCTAAAATGGATTCCTACTGTTAAGCCAGGTTCATTCACAACTCTGAGTTATAAAATACATATCCATTTGGTCACTCAGGTAATTTAGGACTATTCTGATGTAGGATTTTAAAATTAAAGCCTTGAATGTCTAACTAATGGTATATTTTCAAATCTTTTTCAGGCTGTTTAAAGGCCCATTTTACTCTTTTTCAGGCTACTCTAAAAAGGAATCCTGATGTTATTCCAGCTTCATTCCAAGTCTGGGGGATACATCACCTATCCAGTGTGTCATCTCACGTAATATCAGAGCATTCTGATGTAGGACTGTTAAAATTAAGGGCTTAAAAGTAAAGCTATAATGAGATTTTTTCAGGCTGTTAAAGGCATATTTAACTCTCCTTCAGGCCACTCTAAAATGGATTCCTACTGTTAAGCCAGTTTCATTACAAACTCCGGGTTATAAACTACAAATATCCATTTGGTCACTCAGGTAATTTAGGACTATTCTGATGTAGGATTTTAAAATTAAAGCCTTGAATGTCTAATTAATGCTGTATTTAATCTTTTTCAGGCTATTAAAGGCATATTTTACTCTTTTTCAGGCTACTCTAAAAAGGAATCCTGATGTTATTCCAGCTTCATTCCAAGTCTGGGGGATACATCACCTATCCAGTGTGTCATCTCACGTAATATCAGAGCATTCTGATGTAGGACTGTTAAAATTAAGGGCTTAAAAGTAAAGCTATAATGTGATTTATATTCAGGCTGTTAAAGGCATATCTAACTCTCCTTCAGGCCAGCTCTAAAAGGGAATGCTACTGTTAAGCCAGGTTCACTACAAACTCTGAGTTAGAAAATACATATCCATTTGGTCACTCAGGTTATTTAGGACTATTCTGATGTAGGATTTTAAAATTAAAGCCTTGAATGTCTAATTTTAAAATCTTTTTCAGGCTATTAAAGGCATATTTTACTCTTTTTCAGGCTACTCTAAAAAGGAATCCTGATGTTATTCCAGCTTCATTCCAAGTCTGGGGTAGACATCACCTATCCAGTGTGTATCTCACGTAATATCAGAGCATTCTGATGTAGGATGTTAAAATTAAGGGCTTAAAAGTAAAGCTATATTGAGAGTATTTTCAGGCTGTTAAAGGCATATTTAACTCTCCTTCAGGCCACTCTAAAATGGATTCCTACTGTTAAGCCAGGTTCATTACAAACTCTGGGTTATAAAACTACATATCCATTTGGTCACTCAGGTAATTAAGGACCATTCTGATGTAAGATTTTAAAATTAAAGCCTTGAATGTCTAATTAATGGTATATTTTAAATCTTTTTCAGGCTATTAAAGGCATATTTTACTCTTTTTCAGGCTACTCTAAAAAGGAATCCTGATGTTATTCCAGCTTCATTCCAAGTCTGGGGGAGACATCACCTATCCAGTGTGTCTCTCACGTAATATCAGAGCATTCTGATGTAGGATGTTAAAATTAAGGGCTTAAAAGTAAAACTATATTGAGATTTTTTCAGGCTGTTAAAGGCATATCTAACTCTCCTTCAGGCCAGCTCTAAAATGGAATCCTACATGTTAAGCCAGGTTCACTCACAACTCTGGGTTAGACAATACATATCCATTTGGTCACTCAGGTAATATTAGAGCTATTCTGATGTATGACTGTTAAAATTAAGGGCTTAAAAGTAAAGCTATATTGAGATATTTTCAGGCTGTTGAAGGCATATTTAACTCTCCTTCAGGCCACTCTAAAATTGATTCCTACTGTTAAGCCAGGTTCACTCACAACTCTGAGTTTTAAACATACATATCCATTGGGTCTCTCAGGTAATTTAGGACCATTCTGATGTAGGATTTTAAAATTGAAGCCTTGAATGTCTAACTAATGGTATATTTTCAAATCTTTTTCAGGCTGTTAAAGGCCTATTTTACTCTTTTTCAGGCTACTCTAAAAAGGAATCCTGATGTTATGCCAGCTTCATTCTAAGTCTGGGGGATACATCACCTATCCAGTGTGTGTCTCACAGGTAATATCAGAGCATTCTGATGTAGGACTGTTAAAATTAAGGGCTTAAAAGTAAAGCTATATTGAGATTTTTTCAGGCTGTTTAAGGCATATTTAATTCTCCTTCAGGCCACTCTAAAATGGATTCCTGTCATGGTGGGGGTCCGGCTGGTCGTGAGTCTGTCCCTTTTATTCTTTTACCCTACTTCATGTGTTGTCTTGTTTTGGTTTGGTCTTGTCGTCTGCCTTGTTTGTGTTTTGGTTTTTCCTGCCCTTCCATCCGAAGCCAGCTGATCACACACCTGCCTCCCGTCACCGTAATCATCAGACACACCTGCCTCCTGTCACCGTAATCAGACACACCTGCCAGTCCTCACCCGCTCCCGCCGAGCACACCTGCCTGCCATCTTCAATCACTCCGGTTTATCTACCCCGGCTCCTCATCCACTCTTCACTTGATCGTCAGCTCAACTTCATGGGTGAACGTCTCAAGACTGCAAGTGTTAGGCTACTCTTTGTGTCTCTGTGTCTGTGTCTGTGTGTAGCTACTTACTCTCCCTGTGTTTCCCTTTTCAGTTCACCTCCGGCCAGCCGGCTTTGGACCCCCCAGTCCTCCTCCCACGGCGCCTCCTCCTCATCATCCTGCTCCGCTCCTCGCATTGCAGCATCCCCGCCATCGCAGCTCCCAGTGTCCGTCTCTCCCTCTCGTCGCCATCTGGCTCCATTCCCCGTGTCTCTGCTCCTCGTGTCCTCGCCTCCTCCTCTGCCCTTGCTCCCGGTTCCTCCTGCAGCTGCTTCCCACGTTCCATTCATCTCCCTCGGTTCGCCGCCCACCTGCTCCCGGCGTCCATCTCCCATTCCCCCTTTTTCCTAATAAATACTTTCCCTGTGAGCCGTGCGTTTGGGTCCATCCTTCTGTCCCCTAGCAGTACGATCAAGTCATTATGGACTCAGCCGGCTCACCCTCCACCCCCGATCCCTCTCCTTCCCCTCAGGACTTGGCTTTTGCTGTGGCCGCCCAGGGAGCGTTGCTCGGCCAGCATACCTCAGCCCTTACGGCCATGGCCGAGGCACTTCGCTCCCTGACCAGCGACGTCCAGCAGCTATCCAGGCAGCTTAGTTCTCCTACCCCCTCCGTCCCCGTCGTAGACCCCGCTCCGTCTGCTCCCCTCGCGCACTCACGTCCGGTCAATTCGGTCCCGTCACCCCCCTCTGAGACCCCCGTGTCAACGCCTGATAAATTCTCCGGTGTGCTGGGAACGTGCGAGGGGTTCTTAGTACAGTGCTCCCTGGTGTTTTGCAGACAGCCAGTAACCTTCCACTCCGACGAAGCCAGGGTGTGTTTTGTGGCGGGGCTGCTCCGCGACCGCGCGCTCTCCTGGTATGCCGCGGTGAGACAGGGGAGGCCGGACCTCCTCTCCTCATACTCCTCCTTTGAGGAGGAGATGAGGAGGGTGTTTGACCACCCCGTGCGGGGCCTGGAGAAGGCTTCCCGCCTCATGTCTCTCCGGCAGGGAGACCGCAGCGTCGCGGAGTACTCCGTTGACTTCCGCATCTTGGCCGCCGGATCGGAGTGGAACAACCAGGCCCTCCGCTGCGCGTTCCTGGCCGGTCTCAGTGACCGGATTAAAGACATCTTGGCCACCAGGGACGAGCCGGGGGACCTGGATTGTCTAATCGGTGCTGCCATCGATTTGGACAATCGCATCCGGGAAAGGGAGAGGGAGCGCGGTTCTCGCGGCTCCACCTCTACCCGGGCCGGTCCGCCACCGTCTAGGGTCTCTGTTCCCCCGCCTTCCCAGCCACGTCCCAGCGTCCCTCCTGCTCGGTCTGTTTCCCCACCTCCAGAACCCATGCAGCTCGGCAAAGCTCGCCTGTCCCCAGGGGAACGTGAGCGGCGCCGCCTCGCGGGTCTTTGCCTGTATTGTGGTCAAGCTGGTCATTTTCTCTCCGCTTGTCCCGTCCGGCCAAAAGAGCAGGTCCGCCAGTAGCTGTGGGAGCTCTGGCGGGCCAAACCTCTCCCACACGGCGCATATTACTCGACGTCTCCCTGTCCTGGCGGGACGTCTCAGTTCCCCTGGGGGCACTTGTCGACTCTGGTGCCGATGAAAGCTTCATCGATATCGAGCTCGCTCGCCAACTCTCCATCCCCCGTGTTCCTCTCGACACTCCTCTGCGCGCCACCAGTCTCAACGGTCAGTCCCTCGGCACCATCACGCACCGCACTCCCCCATTACAACTCCTCACCTCCGGTAATCACCGCGAGATCCTCTCCCTTCATCTCATTTCCTCCCCAGCCTCTCCCATCGTCCTCGGTTTCCCCTGGCTCGCCACCCACAATCCCAACGTGGACTGGGCGCGGGGGAAGATCAGAAACTGGAGCACAGCCTGCCATTCCTCCTGCCTTCTGTCAGCGCAAGCCCCCGGTAACGTTCCCATGCTCGAAAAACCTCTCAATCCCTCCGACCTGTCTTCGGTCCCGGCCGAATACCACGATCTGGCCCTGGTGTTCAGCCGGGACCAGGCCACGTCCTTGCCCCCCCACCGTCCCTACGACTGCTCCATAGCCCTCCTTCCGGATGCTCCTCTGCCCACTAGTCGGTTGTTTAAGCTGTCCGGCCCGGAGAGGGAGGCTATGGAGCAGTATATTAAGGAGTCCCTCGCTGCGGGCATCATTCGCCCATCCTCGTCCCCGCTGGGTGCGGGGTTTTTCTTTGTGGCCAAGAAAGATAAGACCCTCCGCCCGTGTATCGACTACCGGGGGCTCAACGCAATCACGGTCAGAAATAAGTACCCACTACCCCTCATGGACTCTGTCTACGAGTCCCTCTCCCGGTCCACAGTGTTCACCAAATTAGACCTTAGAAATGCTTACCACCTGGTCCGGATTCGGGAGGGGGACGAGTGGAAGACAGCATTTAACACCCCACTCGGCCACTATGAATATTTAGTGATGCCTTTCGGCCTCACCAATGCACCTGCTGTGTTCCAGGCTCTGGTCAACGACGTGCTTCGTGACTACCTCCATCGCTTCGTCTTTGTGTACCTGGACGACATCCTGATCTTCTCCCGTGACCCAGTCCAGCACACAGAGCATGTCCGGTTGGTGCTGCAGCGGCTCCTGGAGAACCGGTTATTTGTGAAGGCCGAGAAGTGTGAATTCAGTGTTTCTTCTGTTCAGTTCCTTGGTTTTGTCATTGAGTGCGGGCGGTTGCGGGCTGACCCTGCTAAGGTTAAAGCCGTGGTCGACTGGCCTACCCCCACATCCGTTAAACAGTTGCAACGCTTCCTAGGTTTTGCAAACTTTTACAGACGGTTTATACGCAACTACAGCTCCGTAGCCGCTCCGCTCACTCGACTCACCTCACCTTCCGTCCCCTTTACCTGGTCTCCAGAAGCCGCCGCAGCCTTCTCCCAGTTGAAGTCCCTGTTCGCTTCCGCCCCTATCCTCTCTAACCCCGATCCTGCCCTTCAGTTTGTTGTGGAGGTGGACGCCTCAGACGTGGGAGTGGGGGCCATCCTGTCCCAGCGCTCCCCCTCAGATCACAAACTTCATCCTTGTGCTTTTTTGTCTAAACGCCTTACTTCCTCAGAGCAGAATTACTGTGTGGGGGACCGGGAGCTTTTGGCGGTCAAGCTGGCCTTGGAAGAGTGGAGACACTGGCTGGAGGGCGCCCAACAACCCTTTCTCGTCTGGACTGACCATAAAAACCTCGCATACATCCGCTCCGCCCAGAGACTGAACGCACGCCAAGCCAGGTGGGCCCTGTTTTTTACTCGCTTCTGCTTCACCTTGTCCTATCGTCCTGGATCCAGGAACACCAAGCCCGACGCCCTGTCCCGCCTCCATTCCTCCGACTCGAGCAACCCACCTGACTACATCCTCCCCCGTTCCTGCCTGGTGGCCTCCCTGGTCTGGGAGGTGGAGTCCGCCGTCCGCCGCGCCCAGGCCACCGACCCGGATCCCGGTACCGGACCTGCTGACCGCCTCTACGTCCCCCCTAGTGCCCGTTCCCAGGTCCTGCAGTGGGCACACGCCTCCCGTTTTAGCTGCCACCCCGGTAGAGCCAGAACACTGTTCCTGCTCCGCCAACGATTCTGGTGGGACACGGCGGAGAAGGATTGCCGGGACTTCGTGGCTGCCTGCGAGGTGTGTGCCCGCGCCAAACCATCCCATCAACGGCCCGCCGGTCTGCTCCGTCCCCTCCCGGTCCCCGGTCGGCCCTGGTCTCACATCGCCATAGACTTCGTCACGGGCTTGCCCAACTCCCAGGGTAATACGGTAATCCTGACCGTAGTAGACCGGTTTTCGAAATCCGTCCATTTCATCCCCCTGCCTAAGCTGCCTACGGCCCTGGAAACCGCCAAGCTCCTCGTCCATCATGTCTTCCGGCTTCACGGCATACCCCTGGATATCGTCTCCGACCGGGGACCACAGTTCACCTCACAGGTGTGGAGGTCCTTCTGCCGAGCCCTCGGAGCTACCGCCAGCTTGTCATCGGGTCATCACCCCCAGACCAACGGACAGACCGAGCGGGCCAACCAGGACCTGGGAGCAGCCCTCCGGTGTGTGGCGTACCGTCTCCCATCCTCCTGGTGTAGTCATCTGCCGTGGGTGGAGTACGCTCATAACTCCCTGCCCAGCGCTGCCACTGGGATCACCCCCTTTCAGTGTGCCCTGGGATTCCAACCGCCCCTCTTCCCCACCTTGGAAAAAGAAGTGGCGGTCCCTTCGATTCAAGCGCATCTTCGGCGGTGCCAACGGGTGTGGCGAGAGGCCAGAGCCGCTCTGCAACGCACCGCATCTCTCAACAAGCGCCTGGCCGACCGCCACCGGAGACTAGCCCCCGCTTATCGGCCCGGCCAGAAGGTGTGGCTGTCCTCCCGAGACCTCCCACTTCACACTTCATCCAAGAAGTTCACGCCACGGTTCGTGGGCCCCTATGAGATTGAAGCTGTCCCGTCTCCCACCAACGTCAAGCTCAAGCTCCCATCCCATCTCCGGGTCCACCCTGTGTTCCACGTGTCCCGGATCAAACCTGTTACCACCAGTTCCCACACCGTCCCAGTGGCAGCGCCTCCGCCCCCACGGATCGACGGCCACCCGGCCTACACAGTGCGCCGCCTCCTGGACGTTCAACGTAGAGGACGAGGATACCGGTACCTGGTGGACTGGGCCGGCTACGGTCCGGAGGAACGCTCCTGGATCCCGGCCAGCCAAATCCTGGACCGCACCCTACTGGATGAGTTCTACAGGGCCCACCCGCACAGGCCTGGCGGTCCGCCCGGAGGCGTCCGTTGAGGAGGGGGTACTGTCATGGTGGGGGTCCGGCTGGTCGTGAGTCTGTCCCTTTTATTCTTTTACCCTACTTCATGTGTTGTCTTGTTTTGGTTTGGTCTTGTCGTCTGCCTTGTTTGTGTTTTGGTTTTTCCTGCCCTTCCATCCGAAGCCAGCTGATCACACACCTGCCTCCCGTCACCGTAATCATCAGACACACCTGCCTCCTGTCACCGTAATCAGACACACCTGCCAGTCCTCACCCGCTCCCGCCGAGCACACCTGCCTGCCATCTTCAATCACTCCGGTTTATCTACCCCGGCTCCTCATCCACTCTTCACTTGATCGTCAGCTCAACTTCATGGGTGAACGTCTCAAGACTGCAAGTGTTAGGCTACTCTTTGTGTCTCTGTGTCTGTGTGTAGCTACTTACTCTCCCTGTGTTTCCCTTTTCAGTTCACCTCCGGCCAGCCGGCTTTGGACCCCCCAGTCCTCCTCCCACGGCGCCTCCTCCTCATCATCCTGCTCCGCTCCCCGCATTGCAGCATCCCCGCCATCGCAGCTCCCAGTGTCCGTCTCTCCCTCTCGTCGCCATCTGGCTCCATTCCCCGTGTCTCTGCTCCTCGTGTCCTCGCCTTCTCCTCTGCCCTTGCTCCCGGTTCCTCCTGCAGCTGTTTCCCACGTTCCATTCATCTCCCTCGGTTCGCCGCCCACCTGCTCCCGGCGTCCATCTCCCATTCCCCCTTTTTCCTAATAAATACTTTCCCTGTGAGCCGTGCGTTTGGGTCCATCCTTCTGTCCCCTAGCATTAAAGGCATATTTAACTCTCCTTCAGGCCACTCTAAAATGGATTCCTACTGTTAAGCCAAGTTCATTCAAACTCTGGGTTAGACACTACATATCCATTGGGTCACTCAGGTAATTAAGGACCATTCTGATGTAAGATTTTAAAATTGAAGCCTTGAATGTCTAATTAATGCTGTATTTTAAATCTTTTTCAGGCTTTTAATGGCATATTTTACTCTTATTCAGGGTACTCTAAAAAGGAATCCTGATGTTATGCCAGCTTCATTCCAAGAATGGGGGAGACATCACATATCCAGGGTGTCACACAGGTAATATCAGAGCATTCTGATGTACGACTTTAAAATTAAGGGCTTGAAAGTAAAGCTATATTGACATATATTCAAGATGTTAAAGGCATATTTATCTCTCCTTCAGGCCAGTCTAAAATGGATTCCTACTGTTAAGCCAGGTTCATTCAAACTCTGGGTTAGACACTACATATCCATTGTGTCACTCAGGTATATCAGAGCATTCTGATGTGCGACCTTAAAATTAAGGGCTTAAAAGTAAAGCTATATTGACATATATTCAGGCTGTTAAAGGCATATTTAACTCTCCTTCAGGCCACTCTAAAATGGATTCCTACTGTTAAGCCAGGTTCATTCAAACTCAGGGTTAGACACTACATATCCATTGGGTCTCTCAGGTAATTAAGGACCATTCTGATGTAGGATTTTAAAATTGAAGCCTTGAATGTCTAATTAATGCTGTTTTTCAAATCTTTTCAGGCTTTTAAAGGCATATTTTACTCTTTTTCAGGCTACTCTAAAAAGGAATCCTGATGTTATGCCAGCTTCATTCCAAGTCTGGGGGAGACAGCACATATCCAGGGTGTCACACAGGTAATATCAGAGCATTCTGATGTACGACTTTAAAATTAAGGGCTTGAAAGTAAAGCTATATTGACATATATTCAAGATGTTAAAGGCATATTTAACTCTCCTTCAGGCCACTCTAAAATGGATTCCTACTGTTAAGCCAGGTTCATTCAAACTCTGGGTTAGACACTACATATCCATTGGGTCACTCAGGTAATTAAGGACCATTCTGATGTAGGATTTTAAAATTGAAGTCTTGAATGTCTAATTAATGCTGTATTTCAAATCTTTTCAGGCTTTTAAAGGCATATTTTACTCTTTTTCAGGCTACTCTAAAAAGGAATCCTGATGTTATGCCAGCTTCATTCCAAGTCTGGGGGAGACATCACATATCCACTGTGTCACTCAGGTAATATCAGAGCATTCTGATG
>JAQOOF010002417.1:0-13543 GCA_029931835.1 Etheostoma nigrum | reverse complement strand
CACATCTCCATGCTGGAAACGTGCGTTTTGGCCTCTTCTTATGATTTTGTGACGTTTTAACCTTGTTACAGTGATTTCAACAGTTTTCTATTAGTTTCTTAATAGAAGCTGTTAAACACACATCTCCATGCTGGAAACGTGCGTTTCGGGCTCTTCTGATGATTTTGTGAAGTTTTAACCTTGTTACTAGCATTTCAACAGTTTTACTATAGTTTCTTAATAGAAGCTGTTAAACACACATCTCTATGCTGGAAACGTGCGTTTCGGCCTCTTCTTATGATTTTGTGACGTTTTAACCTTGTTACAGTGATTTCAACAGTTTTACATTAGTTTCTTAATAGAAGCTGTTAAACACACAGCTCCATGCTGGAAACGTGCGTTTCGGCCTCTTCTGATATTTTTGTGATGTTTTAACCTTGTTACAGTGATTTCAACAGTTTTACATTAGTTTCTTAATAGAAGCTGTTAAACACACTCCTCCATGCTGGAAACGTGCGTTTCGGCTTCTTCTGATGTTTTTGTGATGTTTTAACCTTGTTACAGTGATTTCAACAGGTTTACATTAGTGTCTTAACAGAAGCTGTTAAACACACATCTCCATGCTGGAAACGTGCGTTTCGGCCTCCTCTGATGTTTTTGTGATGTTTTAACCTTGTTACAGTCATTTCAAAAGTTTTACATTAGTTTCTTAATAGAAGCTGTTAAACCCACATCTCTATGCTGGAAACGTGCGTTTCGGCCTCTTCTTATGATTTTGTGACGTTTTAACCTTGTTACAGTCATTTCAACAGTTTTACATTAGTTTCTTAATAGAAGCTGTTAAACACACATCTCTACGCTGGAAACGTGCGTTTCGGCCTCTTCTGATGTTTTTGTGATGTTTTAACCTTGTTACAGTCATTTCAACAGTTTTCCATTAGTTTCTTAATAGAAGCTGTTAAACACACATCTCCATGCTGGAAACGTGCGTTTCGGGCTCTTCTGATGATTTTGTGAAGTTTTAACCTTGTTACAGTCATTTCAACAGTTTTCCATTAGTTTCTTAATAGAAGCTGTTAAACACACATCTCCATGCTGGAAACGTGCGTTTCGGCCTCTTCTGATGTTTTTGTGATGTTTTAACCTTGTTACAGTGATTTCAACAGTTTTCCATTAGTTTCTTAATAGAAGCTGTTAAACACACATCTCTATGCTGGAAACGTGCGTTTCGGCCTCTTCTAATGTTTTTGTGATGTTTTAACCTTGTTACAGTGATTTCAACAGGTTTAAATTAGTTTCTTAATAGAAGCTGTTAAACACACATCTCCATGCTGGAAACGTGCGTTTCGGCCTCTTCTGATGTTTTTGTGATGTTTTAACCTTGTTACAGTGATTTCAACAGGTTTACATTAGTTTCTTAATAGAAGCTGTTAAACACACATCTCCATGCTGAAAACGTGCGTTTCGGCCACTTCTGATGATTTTGTGATGTTTTAACCTTGTTACTAGCATTTCAACAGTTTTACATTAGTTTCTTAATAGAAGCTCTTAAACACACATCTCCATGCTGGAAACGTGCGTTTTGGCCTCTTCTTATGATTTTGTGACGTTTTAACCTTGTTACAGTGATTTCACAGTTTTCCATTAGTTTCTCAATAGAAGCTGTTAAACACACATCTCTATGCTGGAAACGTGCGTTTCGGCCTCTTCTAATGTTTTTGTGATGTTTTAACCTTGTTACAGTGATTTCAACAGTTTTAAATTAGTTTCTTAATAGAAGCTGTTAAACACACATCTCCATGCTGGAAACGTGCGTTTCGCTCTCTTCTGATGATTTTGTGATGTTTTAACCTTGTTACTAGCATTTCAACAGTTTTACATTAGTTTCTTAATAGAAGCTGTTAAACACACATCTCCATGCTGGAAACGTGCGTTTCGGCCACTTCTGATGATTTTGTGATGTTTTAACCTTGTTACTAGCATTTCAACAGTTTTACATTAGTTTCTTAATAGAAGCTCTTAAACACACATCTCCATGCTGGAAACGTGCGTTTCGGCCTCTTCTGATGTTTTTGTGATGTTTTAACCTTGTTACAGTCATTTCAACAGGTTTACATTAGTTTCTTAATAGAAGCTGTTAAACACACATCTCCATGCTGAAAACGTGCGTTTCGGCCACTTCTGATGATTTTGTGATGTTTTAACCTTGTTACTAGCATTTCAACAGTTTTACATTAGTTTCTTAATAGAAGCTCTTAAACACACATCTCCATGCTGGAAACGTGCGTTTTGGCCTCTTCTTATGATTTTGTGACGTTTTAACCTTGTTACAGTGATTTCACAGTTTTCCATTAGTTTCTCAATAGAAGCTGTTAAACACACATCTCTATGCTGGAAACGTGCGTTTCGGCCTCTTCTAATGTTTTTGTGATGTTTTAACCTTGTTACAGTGATTTCAACAGTTTTAAATTAGTTTCTTAATAGAAGCTGTTAAACACACATCTCCATGCTGGAAACGTGCGTTTCGCTCTCTTCTGATGATTTTGTGATGTTTTAACCTTGTTACTAGCATTTCAACAGTTTTACATTAGTTTCTTAATAGAAGCTGTTAAACACACATCTCCATGCTGGAAACGTGCGTTTCGGCCACTTCTGATGATTTTGTGATGTTTTAACCTTGTTACTAGCATTTCAACAGTTTTACATTAGTTTCTTAATAGAAGCTCTTAAACACACATCTCCATGCTGGAAACGTGCGTTTCGGCCTCTTCTTATGATTTTGTGACGTTTTAACCTTGTTACAGTCATTTCAACAGTTTTACATTAGTTTCTTAATAGAAGCTGTTAAACACACATCTCTACGCTGGAAACGTGCGTTTCGGCCTCTTCTGATGTTTTTGTGATGTTTTAACCTTGTTACAGTCATTTCAACAGTTTTCCATTAGTTTCTTAATAGAAGCTGTTAAACACACATCTCCATGCTGGAAACGTGCGTTTCGGGCTCTTCTGATGATTTTGTGAAGTTTTAACCTTGTTACAGTCATTTCAACAGTTTTCCAATAGTTTCTTAATAGAAGCTGTTAAACACACATCTCCATGCTGGAAACGTGCGTTTCGGCCTCTTCTGATGTTTTTGTGATGTTTTAACCTTGTTACAGTGATTTCAACAGTTTTCCATTAGTTTCTTAATAGAAGCTGTTAAACACACATCTCTATGCTGGAAACGTGCGTTTCGGCCTCTTCTAATGTTTTTGTGATGTTTTAACCTTGTTACAGTGATTTCAACAGGTTTAAATTAGTTTCTTAATAGAAGCTGTTAAACACACATCTCCATGCTGGAAACGTGCGTTTCGGCCTCTTCTGATGTTTTTGTGATGTTTTAACCTTGTTACAGTGATTTCAACAGGTTTACATTAGTTTCTTAATAGAAGCTGTTAAACACACATCTCCATGCTGAAAACGTGCGTTTCGGCCACTTCTGATGATTTTGTGATGTTTTAACCTTGTTACTAGCATTTCAACAGTTTTACATTAGTTTCTTAATAGAAGCTCTTAAACACACATCTCCATGCTGGAAACGTGCGTTTTGGCCTCTTCTTATGATTTTGTGACGTTTTAACCTTGTTACAGTGATTTCAACAGTTTTCCATTAGTTTCTCAATAGAAGCTGTTAAACACACATCTCTATGCTGGAAACGTGCGTTTCGGCCTCTTCTAATGTTTTTGTGATGTTTTAACCTTGTTACAGTGATTTCAACAGTTTTAAATTAGTTTCTTAATAGAAGCTGTTAAACACACATCTCCATGCTGGAAACGTGCGTTTCGCTCTCTTCTGATGATTTTGTGATGTTTTAACCTTGTTACTAGCATTTCAACAGTTTTACATTAGTTTCTTAATAGAAGCTGTTAAACACACATCTCCATGCTGGAAACGTGCGTTTCGGCCACTTCTGATGATTTTGTGATGTTTTAACCTTGTTACTAGCATTTCAACAGTTTTACATTAGTTTCTTAATAGAAGCTCTTAAACACACATCTCCATGCTGGAAACGTGCGTTTCGGCCTCTTCTGATGTTTTTGTGATGTTTTAACCTTGTTACAGTCATTTCAACAGGTTTACATTAGTTTCTTAATAGAAGCTGTTAAACACACATCTCCATGCTGAAAACGTGCGTTTCGGCCACTTCTGATGATTTTGTGATGTTTTAACCTTGTTACTAGCATTTCAACAGTTTTACATTAGTTTCTTAATAGAAGCTCTTAAACACACATCTCCATGCTGGAAACGTGCGTTTTGGCCTCTTCTTATGATTTTGTGACGTTTTAACCTTGTTACAGTGATTTCACAGTTTTCCATTAGTTTCTCAATAGAAGCTGTTAAACACACATCTCTATGCTGGAAACGTGCGTTTCGGCCTCTTCTAATGTTTTTGTGATGTTTTAACCTTGTTACAGTGATTTCAACAGTTTTAAATTAGTTTCTTAATAGAAGCTGTTAAACACACATCTCCATGCTGGAAACGTGCGTTTCGCTCTCTTCTGATGATTTTGTGATGTTTTAACCTTGTTACTAGCATTTCAACAGTTTTACATTAGTTTCTTAATAGAAGCTGTTAAACACACATCTCCATGCTGGAAACGTGCGTTTCGGCCACTTCTGATGATTTTGTGATGTTTTAACCTTGTTACTAGCATTTCAACAGTTTTACATTAGTTTCTTAATAGAAGCTCTTAAACACACATCTCCATGCTGGAAACGTGCGTTTCGGCCTCTTCTGATGTTTTTGTGATGTTTTAACCTTGTTACAGTCATTTCAACAGTTTTACATTAGTTTCTTAATAGAAGCTGTTAAACACACATCTCCATGCTGGAAACGTGCGTTTCGCTCTCTTCTGATGATTTTGTGATGTTTTAACCTTGTTACTAGCATTTCAACAGTTTTACATTAGTTTCTTAATAGAAGCTGTTAAACACACATCTCCATGCTGGAAACGTGCGTTTCGGCCACTTCTGATGATTTTGTGATGTTTTAACCTTGTTACTAGCATTTCAACAGTTTTACATTAGTTTCTTAATAGAAGCTGTTAAACACACATCTCCATGCTGGAAACGTGCGTTTCGGCCTCTTCTGATGTTTTTGTGATGTTTTAACCTTGTTACAGTCATTTCAACAGTTTTACATTAGTTTCTTAATAGAAGCTGTTAAACACACATCTCCATGCTGGAAACGTGCGTTTCGGCCTCTTCTGATGTTTTTGTGATGTTTTAACCTTGTTACAGTCATTTCAACAGTTTTACATTAGTTTCTTAATAGAAGCTGTTAAACACACATCTCCATGCTGGAAACGTGCGTTTCGGCCTCTTCTGATGATTTTGTGATGTTTTAACCTTGTTACAGTGATTTCAACAGTTTTCTATTAGTTTCTTAATAGAAGCTGTTAAACACACACCTCCATGCTGGAAACGTGCGTTTCGGCTTCTTCTGATGTTTTTGTGATGTTTTAACCTTGTTACAGTGATTTCAACAGGTTTACATTAGTGTCTTAACAGAAGCTGTTAAACACACATCTCCATGCTGGAAACGTGCGTTTCGGCCTCTTCTGATGTTTTTGTGATGTTTTAACCTTGTTACAGTCATTTCAAAAGTTTTACATTAGTTTCTTAATAGAAGCTGTTAAACACACATCTCTATGCTGGAAACGTGCGTTTCGGCCTCTTCTTATGATTTTGTGACGTTTTAACCTTGTTACAGTGATTTCAACAGTTTTACATTAGTTTCTTAATAGAAGCTGTTAAACACACACCTCCATGTTTGAAACGTGCGTTTCGGCTTCTTCTGATGTTTTTGTGATGTTTTAACCTTGTTACAGTCATTTCAGAAGTTTTACATTAGTTTCTTAATAGAAGCTGTTAAACCCACATCTCTATGCTGGAAACGTGCGTTTCGGGCTCTTCTGATGATTTTGTGAAGTTTTAACCTTGTTACTAGCATTTCAACAGTTTTACTATAGTTTCTTAATAGAAGCTGTTAAACACACATCTCTACGCTGGAAACGTGCGTTTCGGCCTCTTCTGATGTTTTTGTGATGTTTTAACCTTGTTACAGTCATTTCAACAGTTTTCCATTAGTTTCTTAATAGAAGCTGTTAAACACACATCTCCATGCTGGAAACGTGCGTTTCGGGCTCTTCTGATGATTTTGTGAAGTTTTAACCTTGTTACTAGCATTTCAACAGTTTTACTATAGTTTCTTAATAGAAGCTGTTAAACACACATCTCTATGCTGGAAACGTGCGTTTCGGCCTCTTCTTATGATTTTGTGACGTTTTAACCTTGTTACAGTCATTTCAACAGTTTTCCATTAGTTTCTTAATAGAAGCTGTTAAACACACATCTCCATGCTGGAAACGTGCGTTTCGGCCTCTTCTGATGTTTTTGTGATGTTTTAACCTTGTTACAGTGATTTCAACAGTTTTCCATTAGTTTCTTAATAGAAGCTGTTAAACACACATCTCTATGCTGGAAACGTGCGTTTCGGCCTCTTCTAATGTTTTTGTGATGTTTTAACCTTGTTACAGTGATTTCAACAGGTTTAAATTAGTTTCTTAATAGAAGCTGTTAAACACACATCTCCATGCTGGAAACGTGCGTTTCGGCCTCTTCTGATGTTTTTGTGATGTTTTAACCTTGTTACAGTGATTTCAACAGGTTTACATTAGTTTCTTAATAGAAGCTGTTAAACACACATCTCCATGCTGGAAACGTGCGTTTCGCTCTCTTCTGATGATTTTGTGATGTTTTAACCTTGTTACTAGCATTTCAACAGTTTTACATTAGTTTCTTAATAGAAGCTGTTAAACACACATCTCCATGCTGGAAACGTGCGTTTCGGCCTCTTATGATGTTTTTGTGATGTTTTAACCTTGTTACAGTGATTTCAACAAGTTTACATTAGTTTCTTAATAGAAGCTGTTAAACACACATCTCCATGCTGGAAACGTGCGTTTCGGCCACTTCTGATGATTTTGTGATGTTTTAACCTTGTTACTAGCATTTCAACAGTTTTACATTAGTTTCTTAATAGAAGCTCTTAAACACACATCTCCATGCTGGAAACGTGCGTTTTGGCCTCTTCTTATGATTTTGTGACGTTTTAACCTTGTTACAGTGATTTCAACAGTTTTCTATTAGTTTCTTAATAGAAGCTGTTAAACACACATCTCCATGCTGGAAACGTGCGTTTCGGGCTCTTCTGATGATTTTGTGAAGTTTTAACCTTGTTACTAGCATTTCAACAGTTTTACTATAGTTTCTTAATAGAAGCTGTTAAACACACATCTCTATGCTGGAAACGTGCGTTTCGGCCTCTTCTTATGATTTTGTGACGTTTTAACCTTGTTACAGTGATTTCAACAGTTTTACATTAGTTTCTTAATAGAAGCTGTTAAACACACAGCTCCATGCTGGAAACGTGCGTTTCGGCCTCTTCTGATATTTTTGTGATGTTTTAACCTTGTTACAGTGATTTCAACAGTTTTACATTAGTTTCTTAATAGAAGCTGTTAAACACACACCTCCATGCTGGAAACGTGCGTTTCGGCTTCTTCTGATGTTTTTGTGATGTTTTAACCTTGTTACAGTGATTTCAACAGGTTTACATTAGTGTCTTAACAGAAGCTGTTAAACACACATCTCCATGCTGGAAACGTGCGTTTCGGCCTCCTCTGATGTTTTTGTGATGTTTTAACCTTGTTACAGTCATTTCAAAAGTTTTACATTAGTTTCTTAATAGAAGCTGTTAAACCCACATCTCTATGCTGGAAACGTGCGTTTCGGCCTCTTCTTATGATTTTGTGACGTTTTAACCTTGTTACAGTCATTTCAACAGTTTTACATTAGTTTCTTAATAGAAGCTGTTAAACACACATCTCTACGCTGGAAACGTGCGTTTCGGCCTCTTCTGATGTTTTTGTGATGTTTTAACCTTGTTACAGTCATTTCAACAGTTTTCCATTAGTTTCTTAATAGAAGCTGTTAAACACACATCTCCATGCTGGAAACGTGCGTTTCGGGCTCTTCTGATGATTTTGTGAAGTTTTAACCTTGTTACAGTCATTTCAACAGTTTTCCATTAGTTTCTTAATAGAAGCTGTTAAACACACATCTCCATGCTGGAAACGTGCGTTTCGGCCTCTTCTGATGTTTTTGTGATGTTTTAACCTTGTTACAGTGATTTCAACAGTTTTCCATTAGTTTCTTAATAGAAGCTGTTAAACACACATCTCTATGCTGGAAACGTGCGTTTCGGCCTCTTCTAGTGTTTTTGTGATGTTTTAACCTTGTTACAGTGATTTCAACAGGTTTAAATTAGTTTCTTAATAGAAGCTGTTAAACACACATCTCCATGCTGGAAACGTGCGTTTCGGCCTCTTCTGATGTTTTTGTGATGTTTTAACCTTGTTACAGTGATTTCAACAGGTTTACATTAGTTTCTTAATAGAAGCTGTTAAACACACATCTCCATGCTGAAAACGTGCGTTTCGGCCACTTCTGATGATTTTGTGATGTTTTAACCTTGTTACTAGCATTTCAACAGTTTTACATTAGTTTCTTAATAGAAGCTCTTAAACACACATCTCCATGCTGGAAACGTGCGTTTTGGCCTCTTCTTATGATTTTGTGACGTTTTAACCTTGTTACAGTGATTTCACAGTTTTCCATTAGTTTCTCAATAGAAGCTGTTAAACACACATCTCTATGCTGGAAACGTGCGTTTCGGCCTCTTCTAATGTTTTTGTGATGTTTTAACCTTGTTACAGTGATTTCAACAGTTTTAAATTAGTTTCTTAATAGAAGCTGTTAAACACACATCTCCATGCTGGAAACGTGCGTTTCGCTCTCTTCTGATGATTTTGTGATGTTTTAACCTTGTTACTAGCATTTCAACAGTTTTACATTAGTTTCTTAATAGAAGCTGTTAAACACACATCTCCATGCTGGAAACGTGCGTTTCGGCCACTTCTGATGATTTTGTGATGTTTTAACCTTGTTACTAGCATTTCAACAGTTTTACATTAGTTTCTTAATAGAAGCTCTTAAACACACATCTCCATGCTGGAAACGTGCGTTTCGGCCTCTTCTGATGTTTTTGTGATGTTTTAACCTTGTTACAGTCATTTCAACAGGTTTACATTAGTTTCTTAATAGAAGCTGTTAAACACACATCTCCATGCTGAAAACGTGCGTTTCGGCCACTTCTGATGATTTTGTGATGTTTTAACCTTGTTACTAGCATTTCAACAGTTTTACATTAGTTTCTTAATAGAAGCTCTTAAACACACATCTCCATGCTGGAAACGTGCGTTTTGGCCTCTTCTTATGATTTTGTGACGTTTTAACCTTGTTACAGTGATTTCACAGTTTTCCATTAGTTTCTCAATAGAAGCTGTTAAACACACATCTCTATGCTGGAAACGTGCGTTTCGGCCTCTTCTAATGTTTTTGTGATGTTTTAACCTTGTTACAGTGATTTCAACAGTTTTAAATTAGTTTCTTAATAGAAGCTGTTAAACACACATCTCCATGCTGGAAACGTGCGTTTCGCTCTCTTCTGATGATTTTGTGATGTTTTAACCTTGTTACTAGCATTTCAACAGTTTTACATTAGTTTCTTAATAGAAGCTGTTAAACACACATCTCCATGCTGGAAACGTGCGTTTCGGCCACTTCTGATGATTTTGTGATGTTTTAACCTTGTTACTAGCATTTCAACAGTTTTACATTAGTTTCTTAATAGAAGCTCTTAAACACACATCTCCATGCTGGAAACGTGCGTTTCGGCCTCTTCTGATGTTTTTGTGATGTTTTAACCTTGTTACAGTCATTTCAACAGTTTTACATTAGTTTCTTAATAGAAGCTGTTAAACACACATCTCCATGCTGGAAACGTGCGTTTCGGCCTCTTCTGATGTTTTTGTGATGTTTTAACCTTGTTACAGTCATTTCAACAGTTTTACATTAGTTTCTTAATAGAAGCTGTTAAACACACATCTCCATGCTGGAAACGTGCGTTTCGGCCTCTTCTGATGATTTTGTGATGTTTTAACCTTGTTACAGTGATTTCAACAGTTTTCTATTAGTTTCTTAATAGAAGCTGTTAAACACACACCTCCATGCTGGAAACGTGCGTTTCGGCTTCTTCTGATGTTTTTGTGATGTTTTAACCTTGTTACAGTGATTTCAACAGGTTTACATTAGTGTCTTAACAGAAGCTGTTAAACACACATCTCCATGCTGGAAACGTGCGTTTCGGCCTCTTCTGATGTTTTTGTGATGTTTTAACCTTGTTACTAGCATTTCAACAGTTTTACATTAGTTTCTTAATAGAAGCTGTTAAACACACATCTCCATGCTGGAAACGTGCGTTTCGGCCTCTTATGATGTTTTTGTGATGTTTTAACCTTGTTACAGTGATTTCAACAAGTTTACATTAGTTTCTTAATAGAAGCTGTTAAACACACATCTCCATGCTGGAAACGTGCGTTTCGGCCACTTCTGATGATTTTGTGATGTTTTAACCTTGTTACTAGCATTTCAACAGTTTTACATTAGTTTCTTAATAGAAGCTCTTAAACACACATCTCCATGCTGGAAACGTGCGTTTTGGCCTCTTCTTATGATTTTGTGACGTTTTAACCTTGTTACAGTGATTTCAACAGTTTTACATTAGTTTCTTAATAGAAGCTGTTAAACACACATCTCTATGCTGGAAACGTGCGTTTCGGCCTCTTCTGATGTTTTTGTGATGTTTTAACCTTGTTACAGTCATTTCAACAGTTTTACATTATTTTCTTAATAGAAGCTGTTAAACACACATCTCCATGCTGGAAACGTGCGTTTCGGCCTCTTCTGATGATTTTGTGATGTTTTAACCTTGTTACAGTGATTTCAACAGTTTTCTATTAGTTTCTTAAAAGAAGCTGTTAAACACACATCTCCATGCTGGAAACGTGCGTTTCGGGCTCTTCTGATGATTTTGTGAAGTTTTAACCTTGTTACTAGCATTTCAACAGTTTTACTATAGTTTCTTAATAGAAGCTGTTAAACACACATCTCTATGCTGGAAACGTGCGTTTCGGCCTCTTCTTATGATTTTGTGACGTTTTAACCTTGTTACAGTGATTTCAACAGTTTTACATTAGTTTCTTAATAGAAGCTGTTAAACACACAGCTCCATGCTGGAAACGTGCGTTTCGGCCTCTTCTGATATTTTTGTGATGTTTTAACCTTGTTACAGTGATTTCAACAGTTTTACATTAGTTTCTTAATAGAAGCTGTTAAACACACATCTCTACGCTGGAAACGTGCGTTTCGGCCTCTTCTGATGTTTTTGTGATGTTTTAACCTTGTTACAGTCATTTCAACAGTTTTCCATTAGTTTCTTAATAGAAGCTGTTAAACACACATCTCCATGCTGAAAACGTGCGTTTCGGCCACTTCTGATGATTTTGTGATGTTTTAACCTTGTTACTAGCATTTCAACAGTTTTACATTAGTTTCTTAATAGAAGCTCTTAAACACACATCTCCATGCTGGAAACGTGCGTTTTGGCCTCTTCTTATGATTTTGTGACGTTTTAACCTTGTTACAGTGATTTCACAGTTTTCCATTAGTTTCTCAATAGAAGCTGTTAAACACACATCTCTATGCTGGAAACGTGCGTTTCGGCCTCTTCTAATGTTTTTGTGATGTTTTAACCTTGTTACAGTGATTTCAACAGTTTTAAATTAGTTTCTTAATAGAAGCTGTTAAACACACATCTCCATGCTGGAAACGTGCGTTTCGCTCTCTTCTGATGATTTTGTGATGTTTTAACCTTGTTACTAGCATTTCAACAGTTTTACATTAGTTTCTTAATAGAAGCTGTTAAACACACATCTCCATGCTGGAAACGTGCGTTTCGGCCACTTCTGATGATTTTGTGATGTTTTAACCTTGTTACTAGCATTTCAACAGTTTTACATTAGTTTCTTAATAGAAGCTCTTAAACACACATCTCCATGCTGGAAACGTGCGTTTCGCTCTCTTCTGATGATTTTGTGATGTTTTAACCTTGTTACTAGCATTTCAACAGTTTTACATTAGTTTCTTAATAGAAGCTGTTAAACACACATCTCCATGCTGGAAACGTGCGTTTCGGCCACTTCTGATGATTTTGTGATGTTTTAACCTTGTTACAGTGATTTCAACAGTTTTAAATTAGTTTCTTAATAGAAGCTGTTAAACACACATCTCCATGCTGGAAACGTGCGTTTCGGCTCTCTTCTGATGATTTTGTGATGTTTTAACCTTGTTACTAGCATTTCAACAGTTTTACATTAGTTTCTTAATAGAAGCTGTTAAACACACATCTCCATGCTGGAAACGTGCGTTTCGGCCACTTCTGATGATTTTGTGATGTTTTAACCTTGTTACTAGCATTTCAACAGTTTTACATTAGTTTCTTAATAGAAGCTGTTAAACACACATCTCCATGCTGGAAACGTGCGTTTCGGCCTCTTATGATGTTTTTGTGATGTTTTAACCTTGTTACAGTGATTTCAACAAGTTTACATTAGTTTCTTAATAGAAGCTGTTAAACACACATCTCCATGCTGGAAACGTGCGTTTCGGCCACTTCTGATGATTTTGTGATGTTTTAACCTTGTTACTAGCATTTCAACAGTTTTACATTAGTTTCTTAATAGAAGCTGTTAAACACACATCTCCATGCTGGAAACGTGCGTTTCGGCCTCTTATGATGTTTTTGTGATGTTTTAACCTTGTTACAGTGATTTCAACAAGTTTACATTAGTTTCTTAATAGAAGCTGTTAAACACACATCTCCATGCTGGAAACGTGCGTTTCGGCCACTTCTGATGATTTTGTGATGTTTTAACCTTGTTACTAGCATTTCAACAGTTTTACATTAGTTTCTTAATAGAAGCTCTTAAACACACATCTCCATGCTGGAAACGTGCGTTTTGGCCTCTTCTTATGATTTTGTGACGTTTTAACCTTGTTACAGTGATTTCAACAGTTTTACATTAGTTTCTTAATAGAAGCTGTTAAACACACATCTCTATGCTGGAAACGTGCGTTTCGGCCTCTTCTGATGTTTTTGTGATGTTTTAACCTTGTTACAGTCATTTCAACAGTTTTACATTATTTTCTTAATAGAAGCTGTTAAACACACATCTCCATGCTGGAAACGTGCGTTTCGGCCTCTTCTGATGATTTTGTGATGTTTTAACCTTGTTACAGTGATTTCAACAGTTTTCTATTAGTTTCTTAATAGAAGCTGTTAAACACACATCTCCATGCTGGAAACGTGCGTTTCGGGCTCTTCTGATGATTTTGTGAAGTTTTAACCTTGTTACTAGCATTTCAACAGTTTTACTATAGTTTCTTAATAGAAGCTGTTAAACACACATCTCTATGCTGGAAACGTGCGTTTCGGCCTCTTCTTATGATTTTGTGACGTTTTAACCTTGTTACAGTGATTTCAACAGTTTTACATTAGTT
>JAQOOF010002416.1:0-13626 GCA_029931835.1 Etheostoma nigrum | reverse complement strand
GCGATTAAGTTTACTCCTCAGCAGGGGGAGACATTTCAATTCAGACACATGTTAAACATTAACACACTGGAAATAGAAGTAATGCTGATACAAAGCATAGTAACTAGCAGAGGATGGTTTCGATCCATCGACCTCTGGGTTATGGGCCCAGCACGCTTCCGCTGCGCCACTCTGCTCTGCTGTTACTACGTAGGGGCTGGACAATCTGTGATTCACATTTTGATTGGTTTGGGGACCCGTGGCAACCAAGGTTCCAACAGCTTACGGATTGTCAAAGTTAAACATTTGGTAGACCTTGCAACTATCTTTTATGTGAGCTTCCTGATTACTCACACATTGATTATTCACATGTAACACTTGTGATTGGCTGGTGTTTTAAATAAAGTCATTGTGAGTACAGATATAAACATCAGCAAGGAGTCTACCAAGTTGCCTCTTATCAATTTAATTTGGAAACCGGCACACCAACTGAGGCTTACCGCGAGCAGAAGGCGGTACTCACTCTGGTTTCTCTTCATAACACACAAGAAGGTCGCTTTTTTTCTGTCAATTCTTAACAGCAGCTAGACCCTTGTCCATTTTCATTGGCCGTGGACAGCGACTGAGACGACAGCAGAGATGGGAAGTAACGAAGTACAAATACTTCGTTACTGTACTCAAGTAGATTTTTCAGATATTTTTACTTTACTTTACTATTATATTTTTTTGGCAACTTTTTACTTTTACTCCTGACATTGTACAAAATTGTCTCGTTACTTTAGTTTTGTACTAAAGGTTGTCTATATGATGTGATTGTGAGTCCATGTCAGAGAATAGCGCGGACACGCGCCTCACACCGCGAGCAGGCGCGCACGCCACACGGAGACAAAAGTGAGAGAAAAGAAAAAGAGACTAGCTGTCTGGAGGATAATCAGTTGAGATTGTGTGCGTCTTTGAGAACTGTAAGTCTTATCACTGATGTTGTCAGTTCATTTAAGCCTGTTGTTGTATTGGTCTGTAGTTCTGGCAAATTTAAAAGTTAACTTGCTTGTGTTCTTCACCAGTTACCTAGGTTACACCTGTTACCTAGGTTACACCTGGCTGTTGATTCGATATAATGGCGATTGTTGAACGTCCTTGCTCATTAAGATAACATAATTAATAGTGGGTTTATTGTTATTATTTACTAGCATATGTGATTCCTATGCATTGTGTATAGAAGCCTTTACAATGTTATTTATTTCTTTTATTTTCACACACAGCCATAGCAGAGCTACCCACGCCCATGTTCATACTGATGCTTGATTGTAATGAAGCATCATCAGAAAGAAGTTGTCTCCATCTGTGTTTTAACAGACACACCTGGGCCGAAGTTGGAAACCAGAATCAGCTTTAAATCCAGTCCTAATCTAGTCCTCACTAAGTTTAAAATAATTTCACAGGAGTTACCAATACAAAATTTTATCTAATTGGATGGGAACATACACATACTTCTCACAAAATCACGGTCAGAATCTTATTAACCTGGAGTCCCAGTCTCTGTCAATATAAATAGGCTATATGTTTCAGGCCTAGTGGCAGACTGCCATTTAAAATGTAGGTAATGGCATATAAAGAGCCTTTTTTCCAATTGACTTGTAAGAACAATACAATGCACGTCCAGCTTCTACATTTCCGCACAAGTCAGCTTCCCCAATTTCTGAGTAACAGGAAAATACCCTGATAAGCATACATGTGCAGCTCAACCTCAAAAAGCTATAAAGCAAATTCTTGCTGCTTAAAGATCGAGCTCCCGCTCATAAATCCCCAGACAGGCGCATTGTCTGTGGTGCAATAGGTCAGCGCAGTCGGCTGTTAACCGAAAGGATGGTGGTTCAAGTCCACCCAGGGACTTTGTTGCTTAAATTACCTGGAGTGAGCCAAGTCTGGGGTTTATCCTTCTGCAGAAGACCATAGAGCAGCACAAAGATAACCCAAGTGACCTTACCTCTATTAGAAGGTACAGTTCTGCAAACCATGTACATATTAATCTTTACGGTCATTGGTATGCAGGTCACTTGATGTAATACAAGCATATATATAAGGCCCCAACCAACAGTTTTGTGATACGTGGCGTGCAACAGTATGTCAATGATCAAGCTTGTTGCTTTGACCAAGAAACCACCAGCAAAATGATTGATGCATCATCAGTTTTAATCAGTTTTAATGTTAAAAATGGTTGTCGGACCTTAAAGACAAATAAACATGAATCTCATAGATATGTATTTATATCACAAACAGAGCAGTCAAACGTAAAAATAAACAAAATAACTCATGTAAAGCACATACTATTTACGGAGACTTTTCTGTGGAAACTGAGAGTTCAACTCAGCAGAGTTCAATTGTGAAACATGAACAAAGAAATGTGTTTACGCCCAGTTTCGAACAGGGGACCTTTCGTGTGTGAGGCAAACATGATAACCACTACACTACAGAAACTGATGAAAAAAATGTTTGCATGTTAGTGGGGAAATTCATTCATATTTTACTGTTAATGTTTAAAATGCTGTTAGACATGTTAATTTTTGACACATAGAGATTTTAAACTGGATTCAGTCACCGGTGCTTTGTCATGGATTTGAGAGACAGCGAATATGTAGTAAACCTAAATATATGTACATGTATTTACTGGGTACAAGCGGCCGAAATGGGTTTTCTCAAGAGGGTGGCTGGCGTCTCCCTTAGAGATAGGGTGAGAAGCTCAGTCATCCGAGAGGAGCTCGGAGTAGAGCCGCTGCTCCTTCGCGTCGAAAGGAGCCAGTTGAGGTGGTTCGGGCATCTGGTAAGGATGCCTCCTGGGCGCCTCCCTAGGGAGGAGTTCCAGGCACGTCCAGCTGGGAGGAGGCCTCGGGGAAGACCCAGGACTAGGTGGAGAGATTATATCTCCAACCTGGCCTGGGAACGCCTCGGGATCCCCCAGTCGGAGCTGGTTGATGTGGCTCGGGAAAGGGAAGTTTGGGGTCCCTTACTGGAGCTGCTGCCCCCGCAACCCGACTCCGGATAAGCGGATGAAGATGGATGGATGGATGGATGGATGGTATTTACTGTGGCATAAATGCTGGAATAGCACCACCTATTGATTGATGTACCAAAAAGTAAAACTTTAGTATAATGGACAGTATCTGCGCCTGTCACGTGGAAGACCGGGGTTCAAGTTTTTTCCACTAGCCTAGGCCTCAAGGAAGTCCCGGCTAACGCGCTGGACTACTCATGAGGGGAAAGCGGGCCTTGGCTCAGGCTGTGTTCAGCATGGGAGGAGAACTCCTAACCCTAAATAAATGAGTCACCTTGGCAGACAAGCAGTCACCTTGGCAGCAGCGACGAGAGACAGCGGAGTCAACACGGCACCGCTAATAAGACTCCTTTGTTAAGTTAGCTAACTTTTGTGTTGGCGGCGTTGTTAACATTCAAAAATGCCTCCAAAAAAAGAGGCTAAACAGGAAGATGAATATGTGACAATCGCCAGTGTAAATGAACTGCTGCAGCAACAAAAAACAATGTTTACCGCACTACTGGAACAACAACACAGCAATTTCAAAGGCTTTGTCAAGCTAATAATGGACTCCACCAACACTAGACTGGAATCAATAACAGCTTGCTGGCTGTCACGGACAAAATGGAGTATCTGGAAAGCCAATCCAGGCAAAATAACCTGGTATTTGACGGGATACAGGAGGCACAGGGAGAAACCTGGTCAGAGACAGAGGAGAAGGTAAAACAAGTTGTGAAGGAAAAATTACAGCTGCAACGCGAGGTGGAGGTGGAGAGGGCCCACCGCACAGGAAAACCTGGAGGAGACCGACCGAGGCCAATTGTGGTAAAATTCCTAAGGCACAAGGACAGAACGGAAATACTACAAAGAACCAAAAATCTGAAAGGTTCCAGAATATACATAAACGAAGACTTCACGGAGGCAGTCAGAAGGAAAAGGAAAGAACTCATGCCGGATTTAAGAGCGGCGAGAGAAAGGGGAGACATTGCCTATTTACGACAGGACAAACTGATCATTCATCCCCGGTCCAGCACACCAAAACAACCAAGGCCAGCTAACGTTAATACATAAACAGGTAGGCCTATGATATGTTGAAACTTTAATCTCACTATGTCACTAAATAAAACTCATACACATACCGGAGATAGTCACTCACTACATAGTCTGGTGGAATATGAGCACCTGGAACTGAACACCTTCCAGTACACTGAACACCACTCACAGGATATGGAAAATGACATTGATCCTGAGAACAATTTCTTTGCCAACATAAACAATAACTGCAATTATTACACTGATGAACAATTTAATAGGTCAATAAAGACCGAACTGCAATTATCCATTATCCAATTTAACAGCAGAAGTCTGTATGTCAACTTTCACAGTATCAAACACTATTTAAAGCAATTGAAAATGCACTTTAATTTAATTTAATTGCAATAACATAAACTTGGATAAACAGTGGAAAAGAATCAGATTTTGGAATTGAAGGATATGAAATGTTTTCTATTAACAGAGTAAACAAGAGTTGGGGTGGTGTGATACTATATGTGGATAGGGATTTAAATTACAAGGGGGTGGAAAAAATGTCAATGGTGGTGGATAATTTATTGGAATGTTTTACAATAGAAATATGTATGGAAAAGAAGAAAAATATTATTACATACAGGTCACCAGGTTCGAATATTGACACTTTTAAGGACTGGATGGAAGAGACATTTACAAAAACTAGCCAAAAAGTTATGTTCATCTGTGGGGACTTTAATATTGACTTGTTAAATCCAAATAACCATAAAATGACAGAGGAATTTATCAACACTGTGTTTAGTCTAGGCCTCAATCCCAAAATTACCAGACCCAGCCGAATTACTTCTCATTGTGCAACACTAATAGACAATAAATTTACAAATATCATACATAACAATACAGTGAGTGGATTACTAATAAATTATATCAGTGCCCACCTACCAATTTTTACAGTTTATGACAGCAACTATACTGTGAACAGGTATGTTAATAAACCAATTTCCAAAAGGGTCAGGACAGAAGAAACAATGGAGGCATTAAAAGTTGATTTGCTAGCACAAGACTGGGAGTTTATTGATAAGGAAAAAGATGTTGACAAAGTACATGAAGAATTCCTAAGAATATTTAAATTATTATATGATAAAAATTGTCCAATGAAAATATATAGCAGAAAACAAAAACTAAATGATAGACCGTGGATTTCCAAAGGATTACAAAACGCCTGTAAAAAGAAAAATACACTTTATAGAGAATTTATAAAACACAGAACTATAGAGACTGAAAATATTCAATTCAATATTTCTGACACCAGTATATGAAAAAGAAATAACTGATATTGTTAAAGAATGCAAAAACAAACCATCCACTGATCACAATGGAATAGATATACAAATTATACAAAAAGTAATAGAGGGGATCGCCAAACCACTAACAAACATCTGCAATTTATCATTTTTAACCGGTAAATTTCCAACAAAAATGAAAATAGCAAAAGTCATTCCTCTATACAAAACTGGAAATAAACACCACTTCACAAATTACAGGCCTGTCTCTCTATTGTCACAATTTTCAAACATTTTTGAAAAATTATTTAACAACAGATTAGAGAAATTTATTGATAAAAATAAACTACTCACTGACAGCCAATATGGATTTAGAAAAAATAGATCAACCTCACTAGCACTAACATAACTCATTGAAGAAATCAAAAACTCCACAGATAAAAAGAAATATGCAGTTGGGGTTTTCATTGATCTAAAAAAAGCATTTGATACAATAATTCACACAAAATATTAATCAGTAAACTGGAACGAATCGGGATCAGGGGGGTAGCTCTAAACTGGATAAGTAGTTATCTGAGAGACAGACAACAATTTGTGAAGATGGGAGTTTATTTGTCGGAATGTCTGGGCATTACTTGTGGTGTCCCCCAGGGGTCAGTGTTGGGACCAAAGTTATTTTTATTATATATTAATGATATTTGTAAAGTTTTATTATTTGCAGATGATACAAACACATTTAGATCAGGGAACAGCTTACAGCAACTCTTGGAATTAATCACTTCAGAATTCAAGAAAATAAAACAATGGTTTGACATAAACAGGCTGAGTAAAACATGGTAATCGGAAACTGCAAGTCAAAGCATCAAGCACAGATACAGATAGAGGGGGTTAACATAGAAAGAGTACATGAATATAAATTCCTTGGAGTGATCATAGATGACAAGATTTGCTGGAAGCCTCACATGAAACACATCAAAACGAAACTGTCCAGAAGTATTTCAGTCCTAGCAAGAGCAAACCACATTCTGGATCTCAAATCACTCCACATCCTATACTGCTCACTACTGTTACCTTATTTGAATTACTGTGTAGAGGTTTGGGGAAACACTTATCAACACTCACTACAGCCACTAGTCATATTGCAAAAAAGAGCAATAAGAATCATTCACAACGCAGGATTTCGGGATCATACAAATTCATTATTTCTAAAGTCTAAATTGCTAAAATACCATGACTTAATTGAATATCAAATTGCAGTATTCATGTTCAAAGTAAGAAATAGCCTATTGCCTGGGAATATACAAAAGATGTTCTCTGAAAGGGAGGGAGGGTACGATTTAAGGGGAAGGGGACATTTTAAGACTAATAGATGTAGAACATCAAGGAAAAGATTATGTTTATCAATTTGCGGAGTTAAATTGTGGAAATAAACTAAATGAGAACCTTAAGCAATGCCCAAACATATTCCTTTTCAAAAAAAATGTACAAAGAAATTATTTTCAGAAGGTATAGAGAAGCGCTGTAGAAAGTTTTGTTGGTGCTTCTTGTTTTGTTTTTTATATATATGTATGAGGGTATATATGTATATATATGTGTGTATGTATATGTGTAGGTATGTGTATATATATGGATATATACAGCAACATAATTATAAATATTGTAAATTGAAGGAATGCAAGAATTACAGGGGTAGGAGTACATAAGTTTTACTTCTTCCTACTCCTTTTAGCACATGTGATAGAGGTAAGTTAACACAGGAAAGAAGGGTACCTTGTTTGTTGTTTTTCTCTCCAATGTTTTTTAAACATTGTTTTATTGTTTCTTTTTGTTTTTATTTTTTTTTGTTTTTATTTGTATATACTTTCTCTTGCATGTTTGAAATAAAGATATCAATTCAATTCAACCCCAAGGAGAAGCACTTATGAACACAATAATCATCAGTGTCTCCATTTGAGGTGATCTGAATATGATTACAATCCCATCTATCTTCAGTTACAGTCTGTAGCATTGTCATATTCAACAGCCCCAACAAGTAGCACTTACTGCATACAGAACTCAAGTCAGTGCTTGTGTTTGGGTAGTTCTGGTGCCAGAGTAATGCATTTTGCTAGTGCTGGGAAGAATTGGGAAATATACTGTCTCTGCATTTGTTCAGAGATATGTCTGATGATGAACTCACTACCAAGACAACTCCAAAGAGAAGCATTCATGAACACAATAATCATCAGTGTCTCCATTTGAGGTGATCTGAATGTGTTTACAATGGCATCCATCTTCAGTTACAGTCTGTAGCATTGTCATGTTCAACTGCCCCAACAAGTAGCGCTTACTGAATTCAACAGTCAAGTCAATGCTAAAGTTGAGGTAATAAGAATGACTTAGAAAACATTTCAACATTGTTCAACCAGTAACCAGGGAGAACATCCTTTTTAAACTTTTCTTTATGGAGGAAATCCTGGACTTCTGAGGTCAGCAAAACTACCCCAACAAGTAACACTTACTGCATACACAACTCAAGTCAGTGCTTGTGTTTGGGTAGTTCTGGTGCCAGAGTAATTGATTTTGCTAGTACTGGGAAGAATTGTGAAATATACTGTCTCTGCATTTGTTCAGAGATATGTCTGATGATGAACTCACTACCAAGACAACCCCAAAGAGAAGCACTTATAAACCCAATAATCATCAGTGTCTCCATTTGAGGTGATCTGAATGTAATTCCAATGCAATCTAGCTTCAGTTACAGTGTGTAGCATTCTCCAACTAGTAACCCAATGTAAATAAGATGTTACTGTTAAATCTTTAGATAAAATCCTGTGATTCAGTTGTCAGCAAAACTATCCCATAGATTAGCACTAACTAAAATCAATCCAATGCCAATGCTTGAGTTAGACCAATGCCAAAGTCTTACAGTAACCAACCGTCTTTGCTCATGAGCTTCTCCATAGTACCGGTGTTTCTTCTGGCATCTTCTGTGTAGTGATATAGAAGCAGTGGAAGTGGTTCCTTACACAGATTTGCCATCTTAAATACTGAATGCAGCCATTTTCACTAACCCACACCTTTTTGATCAAGTTTCAGTGGTCTTGACTATTGTACGTAATGAATGGCTTCATGAATAGACGACCATCATCCCAATGTATGCCATTAACAGTCTATGAGTGGTCAATTAGAGTCCAATGACTTTCTTTGGTGCTACTCCTGTGCCTCCAGATAGAGCTCATTCAGCGATAGAAAGTACCACTTAGTACTGAATATCTATTCTAAAATCCCCATTCTTTTATTTATTTAGCTAGCGGTGGAAAGCTGGTGAAATGTACTGCCTATGCATTTGTAAGTGTCTGATGATGAACTCACAACAAAGACAACCCCAAAGAGAAGCACTTATGAACACAATAAGCATCAGTGTCTCCATTTGAGGTGATCTGAATGTGATTCCAATGCCATCCATCTTCAGTTACAGTCTGTAGCATTGTCATGTTTAACTGCCCCAACCAGTAGCACTTACTGAATTCAACAGTCAAGTCAATGCTAAAGTTGAGGTAATAAGAATGACTTAGAAAACATTTCATAATTGTTGAACTGGTATCCATGGAGAATATCCTTTTTAAACATTTATTAATAAAGGAAATCCTGGACTTCAGAGGTCAGCAAAACTACCCCAACAAGTAGCACTTACTGCATAGACAACTCAAGTCAGTGCTTGTGTTTGGGTAGTTCTGGTGCCAGAGTTATTCATTTTACTATTGTTGGGAAGAATTGTGAATCTGCATTTGTTCAGAGATATGTCTGATGATGAACTCACTACAAGGACAACCCCAAAGAGAAGCACTTATGAACACAATAATCATCAGTGTCTCCATTTGAGGTGGTCTGAATGTGATTACAATCCCATCTATCTTCAGTTACAGTTGTAGCATTGTCATGTTCAACTGCCCCAACAAGAAGCACTTATTGAATTAAACAGTCAAGTCAATGCTAAAGTTAGGGTAATAAGAATGACCTAGAGAACATTTCAGAATTGTTGAACCGGTATCCATGGAGAATATCCTTTTTAAACATTTGTTAATAAAGGAAATCCTGGACTTCAGAGGGCAGCAAAACTACCCCAACAAGTAGCACTTACTGCATACAGAACTCAAGTCAGTGCTTGTGTTTGGGTAGTTCTGGTGCCAGAGTAATGCATTTTGCTGGTGTTGGGAAGAATTGTGAAATATACTGTCTCTGCATTTGTTCAGAGATATGTCTGATGATGAACTCACTACCAAGACAACCCCAAAGAGAAGCACTTATGAACACAATAATCATCAGTGTCTCCATTTGAGGTGGTCTGAATGTGATTACAATCCCATCTATCTTCAGTTACAGTTTGTAGCATTCAACAGTCAAGTCAATGCTAAAGTTGAGGTAATAAGAATGACTTAGAAAACATTTCAACATTGTTCAACCAGTAACCAGGGAGAATATCCTTTTTAAATATTTCTTTAGGGAGGAAATCCTGGACTACAGAGGTCAGCAAAACTACCCCAACAAATAGCTCTTACTGCATAGACAACTCAAGTCAGTGCTTGTGTTTGGGTAGTTCCGGTGCCAGAGTTATTCATTTTACTATTGTTGGGAAGAATTGTGAATCTGCATTTGTTCAGAGATATGTCTGATGATGAACTCACTACCAAGACAACCCCAAAGAGAAGCACTTATGAACACAATAATCATCAGTGTCTCCATTTGAGGTGATCTGAATGTGTTTACAATGGCATCCATCTTCAGTTACAGTCTGTAGCATTGTCATGTTCAACTACCCCAACATGAAGAACTTACTGAATTCAACAGTCAAGTCAAAGCTAAAGTTAGGGTAATAAGAATGACTTAGAAAACATTTCAGCATTCTTCAACCAGTAACCAGGGAGAATATCCTTTTTAAACATTTCTTTATGGAGGAAATCCTGGACTTCTGAGGTCAGCAAAACTACCCCAACAAGTAGCACTTACTGCATACATAACTCAAGTCAGTGCTTGTGTTTGGGTAGTTCTGGTGCCAGAGTAATGCATTTTGCTAGTGCTGGGAAGAATTGTGAAATATACTGTATCTGCATTTGTTCAGAGATATGTCTGATGATGAACACACAACCAAGAAAACCCCAAAGAGAAGCACTTATAAACCCAATAATCATCAGTGTCTCCATTTGAGGTGATCTGAATGTAATTCCAATGCAATCTAGCTTCAGTTACAGTATGTAGCATTCTCCAACTAGTAACCCAATATAAATAAGATGTTACTGTTAAATCTTTAGATAAAATCCTGTGATTCAGTTGTCAGCAAAACTACCCCATAGATTAGCACTAACTAAAATCAATCCAATGCCAATGCTTGAGTTAGACCAATGCCAAAGTCTTACAGTAACCAACCGTCTTTGCTCATGAGCTTCTCCATAGTACCGATGTTTCTTCTGGCATCTTCTGTGTAGTGATATAGAAGCAGTGGAAGTGGTTCCTTACACAGATTTGCCGTCTTAAATACTGAATGCAGCCATTTTCACTAAACCACACCTTTTTGATCAAGTTTCAGTGGTCTTGACTATTGTACGTAATGAATGGCTTCATGAATAGACGACCATCATCCCAATGTATGCCATTAACAGTCTATGAGTGGTCAATTAGAGTCCAATGACTTTCTTTGGTGCCACTCCTGTGCCTCCAGATAGAGCTCATTCAGCGATAGAAAGTACCAGTTAGTACTGAATATCTATTCTAAAATCCCCATTCTTTTATTTATTTAGCTAGCGGTGGAAAGCTGGTGAAATGTACTGCCTCTGTATTTGTAAGTGTCTGATGATGAACTCACAACCAAGACAACCCGAAAGAGAAGCACTTATGAACACAATAATCATCAGTGTCTCCATTTGAGGTGATCTGAATGTGATTCCAATGCCATCCATCTTCAGTTACAGTCTGTAGCATTGTCATGTTTAACTGCCCCAACAAGTAGCACTTATTGAATTCAACAGTCAAGTCAATGCTAAAGTTGAGGTAATAAGAATGACTTAGAAAACATTTCAACATTGTTCAACCAGTAACCAGGGAGAATATCCTTTTTAAATATTTCTTTAGGGAGGAAATCCTGGACTTCAGAGGTCAGCAAAACTACCCCAACAAGTAGCACTTACTGCATAGACAACTCAAGTCAGTGCTTGTGTTTGGGTAGTTCTGGTGCCAGAGTAATTCATTTTGCTAGTGTTGGGAAGAATTGGAAATGATACTGTCTCTGCATTTGTTCAGAGATATGTCTGATGATGAACTCACTACCAGGACAACCCCAAAGAGAAGCACTTATGAACACAATAATCATCAGTGTCTCCATTTGAGGTGATCTGAATGTGATTACAATGCCATCTATCTTCAGTTACAGTCTGTAGCATTGTCATGTTCAACTGCCCCAACAAGTAGCACTTACTGAATTCAACAGTCAAGTCAATGCTAAAGTTAGAGGTAATAAGAATGACTTAAAAAACATTTCAGCATTCTTCAACCAGTAACCAGGGAGAATATCCTTTTTAAATATTTCTTTATGGAGGAAATCCTGGACTTCTGAGGTCAGCAAAACTACCCCAACAAGTAGCACTTACTGCATACACAACTCAAGTCAGTGCTTGTGTTTGGGTAGTTCTGGTGCCAGAGTAATTGCATTTTGCTAGTGCTGGGAAGAATTGTGAAATATACTGTCTCTGCATTTGTTCAGAGATATGTCTGATGATGAACTCACTACCAAGACAACCCCAAAGAGAAGCACTTATGAACACAATAATCATCAGTGTCTCCATTTGAGGTGATCTGAATGTGTTTACAATGGCATCCATCTTCAGTTACAGTCTGTAGCATTGTCATGTTCAACTGCCCCAACATGAAGCACTTACTGAATTCAACAGTCAAGTCAATGCTAAAGTTAGGGTAATAAGAATGACTTAGAAAACATTTCAGCATTCTTCAACCAGTAACCAGGGAGAATATCCTTTTTAAACATTTCTTTATGGAGGAAATCCTGGACTTCTGAGGTCAGCAAAACTACCCCAACAATTAGCACTTACTGCATACACAACTCAAGTCAGTGCTTGTGTTTGGGTAGTTCTGGTGCCAGAGTAATGCATTTTGCTAGTGCTGGGAAGAATTGTGAAATATACTGTCTCTGCATTTGTTCAGAGATATGTCTGATGATGAACTCACAACCAAGACAACCCCAAAGAGAAGCACTTATGAACACAATAATCATCAGTGTCTCCATTTGAGGTGATCTGAATGTGATTACAATGCCATCCATCTTCAGTTACAGTCTGTAGCATTGTCATGTTCAACTGCCCCAACAAGAAGCACTTACTGAATTCAACAGTCAAGTCAATGCTAAAGTTAGGGTAATAAGAATGACTTAGAAAACATTTCAGCATTGTTCAACCAGTAACCAGGGAGAATATCCTTTTTAAATATTTCTTTAGGGAGGAAATCCTGGACTTCAGAGGTCAGCAAAACTACCCCAACAAGTAGCACTTACTGCATAGACAACTCAAGTCAGTGCTTGTGTTTGGGTAGTTCTGGTGCCAGAGTTATTCATTTTACTATTGTTGGGAAGAATTGTGAATCTGCATTTGTTCAGAGATATGTCTGATGATGAACTCACTACCAAGGACAACCCCAAAGAGAAGCACTTATGAACACAATAATCATCAGTGTCTCCATTTGAGGTGGTCTGAATGTGATTACAATCCCATCTATCTTCAGTTACAGTTTGTAGCATTGTCATGTTCAACTGCCCCAACAAGAAGCACTTACTGAATTCAACAGTCAAGTCAATGCTAAAGTTAGGGTAATAAGAATGACCTAGAGAACATTTCAGAATTGTTGAACCGGTATCCATGGAGAATATCCTTTTTAAACATTTGTTAATAAAGGAAATCCTGGACTTCAGAGGGCAGCAAAACTACCCCAACAAGTAGCACTTACTGCATACAGAACTCAAGTCAGTGCTTGTGTTTGGGTAGTTCTGGTGCCAGAGTAATGCATTTTGCTAGTGTTGGGAAGAATTGTGAAATATACTGTCTCTGCATTTGTTCAGAGATATGTCTGATGATGAACTCACTACCAAGACAACCCCAAAGAGAAGCACTTATGAACACAATAATCATCAGTGTCTCCATTTGAGGTGATCTGAATGTGTTTACAATGGCATCCATCTTCAGTTACAGTCTGTAGCATTGTCATGTTCAACTGCCCCAACAAGTAGCACTTACTGAATTCAACAGTCAAGTCAATGCTAAAGTT
>JAQOOF010002415.1:0-13666 GCA_029931835.1 Etheostoma nigrum | reverse complement strand
TGAAATACATGTGCTTGTTCAATTATTTTTGTTAAATCTGAATATTATAATGAAATGGACACTTAATACAAAACATTTATTACCAGAAACTATACACAAATCTAAACTCTTTTAACGTTGCTGTGGGACAAAGTGAGACTAGCCTCCAATCTAATGCCATGTACGTAGATATTATGTCTAGCAGATTGATTTGAATAACAACATAGATGTTTTGGAACTTTAGATATTTATTGCCCCTCAACAGGCCACAACTGGGCAAAATTAAATAATGCTTGTTAAGCACTATAGCAAAAATAAATAACAAATACATACACTCTTTGTAGTGTAAATAATGTAAGTGGCCTGACGTTTAATACTTTCACGCCATACCTGTCTCTTGTCGACGGACTTGCTTATGTTGTTCGTTGTGTGTCCGACTATGCGTGCTTATGAACAACTCTACTTCTGATTGGCTCACCATGAGATTTTACTTAAAGTCCATGTTGCAGGTTTAATTTTACAACGAATTTGTGCAATTTGCTTGTTGGTAGTAAATATTTGAACTGTTATCCATTGTTTTTGATGGTGTTGGATATCGCAAAACTGAATATAATACCAAAATTAGGCACAATTTTACAGTGTTTCATTTTCCCCCCACAATGCATTGCATGACGTCACATTAGGGAGATAACACAGCAGCCTGCATTGTATTTACCACTGGTCTGGCCTAATGTGGCTTCTAGTCTTTTAATATTAACAGTCTATGGTCTCGATCAAGTCCATGTGACTTTATTATATTTATAATAATATTGGAGGGAAAGTGAAACACAGCTTAGACGGGGGTGTTGTTCGGCTTTTCACAAGTTTAGACTGCTAGCTAACGCTAGCTAACGCTACGCCGCCGGACGTTAGCACAACAGCGTTAGCCTAGCCTGCTAGGTAAATATTACGACTGCCTTTGGTGTTGCCTATATATGCGTCCATGTTGTCAACATCATACATGTGGCATTAGTGCACCTGTTGTACCATAATTGTATTGAACAAAATAGTAAGCTTTGCTCCTACGAGATGGGGGGGGGGGGGGGGTTTGTTACGTTACACACAAAGCTAACTGGCTATAGTTAGCCTGTACGGATGCTAGCGGATATAGCTAACGTCGCGTAGCCAGCCTGCAACTTCGGCAGTAGAGCTTCGGTAAACTAACACGACCGCGTTGTCGCCCACAATCAACCTGCAGTGATGTTTGAAATATAAACAATTACAATACTGGTGCGTGCTGGTTGGGGAGGACCATGATCCTGTCTGAAATGTCACAAACGGATTTAGGCATCTTCAGATCAGCTGATCGCGGGGCTCGCTCCCCGACCGGAGGCTCGCTCCCCGACCGGCGGATCACTCCCCGACCGGCTCGCTCCCCGACCGGCTCGCTCCCCGACCGGAGGCACGCTCGCTTCCCGACCGGAGAGGCTCGCTTCCCGAGCGGAGGCTCGCTCCCCGACCGGAGGCACGCTCGCTTCCCGACCGGAGGGGCTCGCTTCCCGACCGGCTCGCTCGCCTACAGCACCCGCACTCCATCGCAGCTTCGCCGCCACACACACAAGCACCGGCCAAACAGCGACACGTTTTCACCGGAGGAAGAGGTAAACACTTAGAAATAACACTCTGGGATGCCTTCTATTACTATATCTAGATAAGTGTAGCAGTACTTATCTGAACTAACGACAGGATCCCTGTCACTAGATCGAAAGAATACGTTGACGTTCACTCGGTGCTATTCACTGACAGTAAAAAGTAAAGTCATTGTATGCACTGCTGCGTTGCTAAAATAAAGGAGATAAATGAAGGAGACTTCCCCACAATCTTGACAATTCCTCATTTGCCCTCTCACGTCTGGTAGGTTCGTAATTATTCGGCTGCTGGCCTTTCCTCCGCTTCCTCCTCCCAGTCAGTCACCGTAGTTCTAGTGCCAGGCTGAGACTTCGCTTCCCACTATGACGTAATCACCGAATTCACTTCATAAACCCGCGAACACCAAAAATGACCAAAAACTAACTTTTAACACTATTTGGAGACATTTTTAAAAATGATATACATATCTTGAGTGATTTTTGTACCCAATAATCAACAGTGGTGGTTAACTTGCAACATGGGCTTTAACCTCAGCCAACCGTCAGCATTTATGCGCTTGTCTCATGCACTGCCCACTAACCAAGGAAGAAAAAAAGTCTCGGCTCAGAGATCTAGGTCTGATGAAAACACCTTCAATTATAGTAACGCGCCGCATTTTTTGGCAGTAACGTTAACGGCGTTATTAAGATGGGAAGCGTAATCAATTAGATTACTCGTTACTGAAAAAAGTAACGCCATTATTCCCACCACTGTTCCCAAGTGGCCACATTTCTTCCACTACTACTATTACATGAACAGCAGTATAGGATGAGCTCTACTTTTAAGATCACTTCCATTTGTCTTCCTCCCTTTCCTTATATTGAACACAGCAATAAATACTGCATGTGTTGTTCCTCCCGCTGTCCCGCCCTTGCCATAGCTCTTGTTTTGCAGCCTAGGCATTGAGACAACTTCATCCTAGTCTTCCGTACCTCACAAGTACCATCAATAATTCTGCTAAAGAGTACACTGAGCTGAAAATGGGAGGAGAGGTTGGGGGGAGGGGGGGGGACTTGATGGCTTTTCCATGGCACACTCAATCTCTCTACCTCCTTCTATTCACATTGTGCTCCTACACTTCCTAACATGACCTTCTGCAATGCTTTACCATTTTGTGCTGTATAGACAACAGGCACACACAGCAGGAACATGGCTTTGAGCCTTGAGCCAATTTTTGACTTATTCAATGTTGTCAGGGACTATGTACAAAAAACATGACATGCAAGAACAGCTAATACACTTGTTTGTTCACACATAGCGCTGGAAGTTCAACACTGTGTTGATAAGATACAATCTGAAACGTTCTCATGACTCAAACTGAAATTAGCTCTGGAATTAAAATTACTTACGATTGTGTGATGAGAATTTTACTCCAATACAGATACATACAATTTGATTGTCAGTTCTAGCTCAAAGGAAGTTTCCCAAATCAACCAGAACGTAGAATGTAAACACAAAGAAAGTGGAAAGTGGGGAGCATCCGGGCGAAAATGAGGGACATCCGGTGTAACCTGAACTATCCCGTAAATGAAATGTCATCAATGTGGACTATTTTATAATGTTGTATTATTATTATTGTATTATTATTAGTTTGCCCTGTGTGTCAAAACCTGGTCTGATCAACTTGTATGCATATGTCCCCTGTGTTTTCTTATAGGTCAGAATGTTTGTTGTGTTAAGAGCTTATTTCTGTGTAGTTGACCTCTTTAATGGGCCAAAAACGTTAAAAAAAAAAGTTTAATTTGCAATTTCTTTGGTTAGATAAAAGCCTTCCCTTTTGAAACGTACCTGTGACTCATGGTCCCTCACTGCTTGGTCCCTCACAGCCATTATCAGGTAACAAATTGTTAATTTGCTAAACTAATGACATCCTCATTAGACCCAGCTGTAGGTCTACTTGTTAAACTTGTGTTTAGTGCTAATTGGCGAATGTTAACATGCTAACACACTAAAGGAAGATGGTCAACATGGTGAATGTTATACTGGTAAACTCAGCATAAACTCATTGGCACTGGCATTTTGAGCAGGTTAGCATTTAGCTAAGGACAGCATCAAAGTGCTATTCCAACCCGGTCTCACGCCAGTTTGTGAAATGGTCACATTATTTTGATTTATTAATTTGTGTACATGTCACGATTTTCTTGTTTATTAGCCTACGAGAAAATTACATGTCATAATTTTCGAACGTGACCATTTCACGAACCGCCCCTGAGACACTCTGGGGGACGCATAAAAGGGGAAATAGAATCCCACACGCTTGCCACGCCAGAAAAAGAATGGGGAAAGGAACCGTCACACTGAGGACACGCCGACAACAACTGGACGGTTGGGGTCAGGAAGAGAACAACCAAACTCCCTGCGCGGATTTTCGGCTTTTCAATACTACTCGCTACCATAAACGTTCTGTGATCACAAAATAGGCTTTCCATTGAAATACGTTATTTCAAATGTGTAATCGTATTATATTATATATATATATATATAATATTTATATGTATATATATATATATATAATACTGTCTTACTTCCAAACAAATAACACAACATACTTGCATCTTACAATGTAGCCTTAATTTGGTGTCAATAGTTCTATCAGCAAAATGTATGATATACTCTTCACCAGACACCAGATTATTATTATATATATTTTTTGAATTTATTCATTACAGGACAGTTTAGACATGAAAGGTGAGCCTGGAAACAAACCTGTGGCCGCTGTGTTGAGGACTGAGCCTCAGTATATGGACATGCACCCTACCAAGTAAGTTACCCAGGCGCTCTAAACACCATTTTGTAAATTCATACAAAAATGTTCCTCCTCACACTGATTTTTTTCTCTAATTACCCCTCAATTTAATCATCTGGTAGGGTGTAAAATAAAATGGGCGATAAAGGGCAAAGACATCAAGTTCACAGCCTAAATTGACAACAAAGTGAAATGAATGAGATGCTGGAGAAGATGGCCCACTGTGGTGGGACTAATAAACCTGCAGGCTTGTTCGCAAGAAGGAGTAGGAGGCTCCTCCATCTGCCAATTAAATGAAGAGGAAATTAATGGATATACAGTTTCATTGGGGATCAGAAAAGACGGATGATGCTGTGAGCCCTGCAGGGGGACTCTACTATATCGCTGCAACAACCCCCACTACCCTTGTGTTGTTAAAAGCCTCGAGGAGAAAGCACACTTATTTATTCTCATAATTTTTATATTTAATCGCTCCGTGCCATTGCCAGAAACTCCCTTTAAAAGTTTAGTTCTAAGGAAAAACTATGCTAATGACTTTTTTTTTAGTATATGCTCTCATGCTGATAAGTCTTCTTATCCCTCACCCCACACATGCTTAGCCGCTGGCTCTTTCTACCCATTATTTTGGAGTAGATCATTGAGTGCACACACCAGGTTATGGCTTTACAAACTGTATAGGGATAACTAACTAGTGAGACAGCCACATAGTAGTAATACCAAATGCAGAGGCGCAATGATTTTGAGTGGCTTCATGTGCCTTGTCTAAACCTTTTAAAAGGTATTGATTTGAGTAACAGCCCGCTGAGGTGATTTCTTGTCATCATTGTACTAAAGCCCTGGTGAAGCCCATCCATATATCTGTCTGTTCAATCTCAGTGCCCTGGAGATTGTTTTTATTTTTCCAGCTTTTACATGAATTTAATTTGATCTGTAGCACTTTTACAACACCTGTGGAGGATGTTGCCATGTTATGCCCCTTTAGCTACTTGAAATTGATGCTGACATTCATTCTTGTGGCTCCAGGCTGGGCGATTGTGCCTACATCATTATAGTACAAATGTCAAATTGTCTTTTTTTTCTCTTTCTCAAAGCCGGGATGGATCATTGTTCCAGCTGTGCATTCATTTGCCTCAGGCCTTGGTATTACTTTGTTTGAGACAAAGAAATAGATCACAGTCAGCATCTGCACCCAGTGAGATGACTTTGACAACATACTAGTAATTTGTCCTTCCTTTACACATTCTATAATGAAAATACCACCCCCCAAAATAGATTCTGTTAACTATTTACTTATTCTTTACAGATAGAGACTACTCTGATATGTTATATTTAACACACAAATTGAATCTGTATTAACAGGCTTTAACACATCTCTACTGTTGTTGATGATCTAGTTTTCATTGAAGTGGGTATATGTGGCTGTGTGAGAGCGCTGGCATGGAAATAATGTGTTTTGATGGGAAGGGCTGGCTCGCTCCTGCTCTTGGGGACAGAGGGTAGCAGGGAGTGAGAAGATGCCAAACAACAGACCGAAGCAGGATATAAATCAAATATCTCTGGAGACAATAGTGCTCATGACACATACACATACACACACGCATGCACACGCACGGACGCATGCACACACACACACACTATTGTCTAGGGTCTTCTGGTGCATCAGTATGTACCTAAGCCACAGGGTTGATGACTTCAAAACTCGTTGGGAGCAGAAGCATGCAAAAGTGATTACAAAAGTAGAATAGTAATTGGGATTGAAAGCATTAAAGATATGATTTGAAAGATATTTTCAGGAATAATAAGGTATTATCAGTCAGGTTTGTCCTAGCTTATGGGGTTAGATGATAGTGTGTATTGTATATTATCTTTAATGCAAAATAAAACTAAAGTGCTAAAACAAAGACAAATTGAAAAGTGTAATTACAGTGGGTAGGGAAAGTATTCAGACCCCTTTAAATTTTTCACTCTTTGTTTCATTGCAGCCATTTTCCAAAAATCAAAAAAGTTCATTTTATTTCTCAGTAATGTACACTCAGCACCCCATCTTGGACAGAAAAAAACTGAAATGTAGAACTTTTTGCAAATTTATTAAAAAACAAAAACTGAAATATCACATGGTCATAAGTATTCAGACCCTTTGCCGTGACCCTCATATGTAACTCAGGTGCTGTCTATTTCTTCTGATCATCCTTGAGATGGTTCTACACCTTCATTGGAGTCCAGCTGTGTTTGATTATACTGATTGGACTTGATTAGGAAAGCCACACACCTGTCTATATAAGACCTTACAGCTCACAGTGCATGTCAGAGCAAATGACAATCATGAGGTCAAAGGAACTGCCTGAGGAGCTCAGAGACAGAATTGTGGCAAGGCACAGATCTGGTCAAGGTTACAAAAAAATTTCTGCTGCACTTAAGGTTCCTAAGAGCACAGTGGCCTCCATAATCCTCAAATGGAAGACGTTTGGGACGACCAGAACCCTTCCTAGAGCTGGCCGTCCGGCCAAACTGAGCTATCGGGGGAGAAGAGCCTTGGTGAGAGAGGCAAAGAAGAACCCAATGGTCACTGTGGCTAAGCTCCAGAGATGCAGTCGGGAGATGGGAGAAAGTTGTAGTAAGTCAACCATCACTGCAGCAATCCACCAGTCAGGGCTTTATGGCAGAGTGGCCCGAAGGAAGCCTCTCCTCAGTGCAAGACACATGAAAGCCCGCATGGAGTTTGCTAAAAAACACCTGAAGGACTCCAAGATGGTGATAAATAAAATCCTCTGGTCTGATGAGACCAAGATAGAACTTTTTGGCCTTAATTCTAAGCGGTATGTGTGGAGAAAACCAGGCACTGCTCATCACCTGTCCAATACAGTCCCAACAGTGAAGCATGGTGGTGGCAGCATCATGCTGTGGGGGTGTTTTTCAGCTGCAGGGACAGGACGACTGGTTGCAATCGAGGGAAAGATGAATGCGGCCAAGTACAGGGATATCCTGGACGAAAACCTTTTCCAGAGTGCTCTGGACCTCAGACTGGGCCGAAGGTTTACCTTCCAACAAGACAATGACCCTAAGCACACCGCTAAAATAACGAAGGAGTGGCTTCACAACAACTCCGTGGCTGTTCTTGAATGGCCCAGCCAGAGCCCTGACTTAAACCCAATTGAGCATCTCTGGAGAGACCTGAAAATGACTGTCCACCAACGTTTACCATCCAACCTGACAGAACTGGAGAGGATCTGCAAGGAGGAATGGCAGAGGATACCCAAATCCAGATGTGAAAAACTTGTTGCATCTTTCCCAAAACGACTCATGGCTGTATTAGATCAAAAGGGTGCTTCTACTAAATACTGAACAAAGGGTCTGAATACTTATGACCATGTGATATTTCAGTTTTTGTTTTTTAATAAATTTGCAAAAATTTCTACATTTCTGTTTTTTTCTGTCCAAGATGGGGTGCTGAGTGTACATTACTGAGAAATAAAATGAACTTTTTTGATTTTTGGAAAATGCCTGCAATGAAACAAAGAGTGAAAAATTTAAAGGGGTCTGAATACTTTCCGTACCCACTGTACATGTGAAGACAATGTCTCCGCAGATTAAAGCTTTGTCCAGATTCAGGGATTGGATCCTGTGACATCTCTCTCTCTGTGCCTGTGTGTGTGATTTTGTTCAGAAGCCAAGAGGCAGAGTAGGAAAAAACAGGAAATAGTCTACATCTGAATGGCTTGGCCCTCAGTCTATTTAAGTTCTTTTTTTGTATCTCTGTCTCTTGTATTTACCGTGTACTGTCCTTCCATTAGATATAATTTGGGGTAGGTTTTGTCTTTTTTTTACTCGCTCATGTGTTTTGTCTCTTACTTTTGTCCAGGATGGATGCGGCCACCGAACAGCTTGAACCATTTTCTTGTTTCTGATTGTTACGATCTGGCTCGATGTTAAAATGACCGTAACGGTATTAGGAGAAATGTGGAGGAACCCAGACAAAAGGGAAACCAGGGTATAGTAAATTAAAGGTAGTTTAATGACTACAATGGATAACCAAGCAACACAAAGAGAGGTAATGGGTGTTGTGAATAAACAACGGAACAAAAGGAGCACAACACCCATTAACTTACAAACTATAATAAATAACAAACAAAAGACTAAACAACAAAAGTGTTACACAAACAAAATTTACCTATCAACTCTTACTAGTTTTACTGTAATGCTTTCGCTCAACAGCTTTCTAACAATGTTCACTACAAAACAACAAAAGGTTTCTAACCCACAGTTTATTCCCACAGTTTATTCTAAACCACAATTTGTTCTAAACCACAATGTCTTCTAAACCACAATGTCCTCTAAACAAACCGCATGGCAGACTGAACTGAAGGTTCAGCCGCCCAGACTGGAGAGTCACAGCGGTATTTAAAGTCAGCCGGTTGATTGCAGGACGATGATTGGTAGGGACCACGGCCGACGCACCAATCAACAGCACGGCCTGGGACAAGGAAAGGGGCGGAGCCATCTTCGTAAGCCGATCCTCCTCTGGCAATCACACATCCGGATTTGCATATCCTAAAACAACGTCCTTAGAGGCCGGGGTCGTAACACCCTCCCCCTTAAAATGCAAGCTATAAAAACTGGTTATTTTAAAACACCGAACACAAGTTTTACATCGACATCACAATCTGGACAAGGCATCAGCTATCACGTTATCAGAGCCTTTCTTATGAATTATCCTGAGGTTGTAGTCTTGCACAAGCAGAGCCCATCGCATGAGTCGCTGGTTGTGGTTATACATGCGTGACAAGAAAACAATAGGATTATGGTCGGTGTACACAACAACTGGTAGTACAGTAGAACCAACATAAACCTCAAAATGCTGAAGTGATAACAAGAGAGCAAGAGTTTCCTTTTCGATGGTGGAGTAATTAGCTTGGTGTCTGTTGAATTTACACGAGTAGTATGCGACAGGGTGATCAATCCCATCCATCCCTTCTTGTAATAAAACAGATCCCGCACCCACTGCGCTGGCGTCCACCTCCAGTTTAAAAGGTATGGAAAAGTTTGGTGCCGCAAGCACAGGCGCATGAGTAAGCAAAGCTTTAATGCTGTCAAAAGCGACTTGACATTCTTGACTCCACTTAAAATCAACTTTCGGACTGGTCAACGCAGTTAAAGGATGAGCAACAGTGGAGAAATTTCGGCAATAACTCCGGTAGTAACCAGCCATCCCCAAAAATTGTCTCAACGCTTTACGCGTCGTGGGAATGGGACAATCTCTGATAGCAATAACTTTAGCTACAACAGGTCTCACCTGGCCCTGTCCTACTTGCTGTCCAAGATAGGTGACAGTAGCCTTTCCAAATTCGCACTTAGCTAAGTTTAGTGTCAACGTGGCACGAGCTAAGCGTTCGAAAACCTGTACTAATACGCTCATGTGTTTTTCCCAAGTCTCAGCATAAATTAACAGATCATCCAAATAAGCGTTACAGTTGGGTAATCCTGCTAACACTGTGTTTACTAGTCTTTGAAATGTCGCGGGCGCATTGCACATACCGAAAGCCATGACTTTGTATTGGCAGAAGGCATCAGGCGTAACAAAAGCAGAAATCTCGGCGGCACGGTCCGTTAACGGTACCTGCCAGTATCCTTTTAATAAATCCAGTTTACTGACAAATTTTGCGGAGCCTAGATTGTCAATACAATCCTCCATTCGCGGGAGAGGATACGAGTCCTTAACGGTGACGGAGTTAACTTTTCTAAAATCTGTGATGAACCGGGGAGTTCCATCAGGCTTAGATTCCACTAAACATGGTGAACTCCATGAACTAGTGCTTCCAGTGGCTAAGTCATTTTCAAGAAGATACTCTACCTCTTGTTTCATCATTTCACGTTTAGTCGGATTAACGCGATAAGCATGCTGCTTAATCGGACGCGCATCTAGCACATCTATATCATGTTTAAGCACATTAGTGCAAGAAGGAACATCACTAAATAAACACTGATATCGGTGAATTAAACTCTCAATATCGTGTTGTTGTGCGGCAGTTAAATGTTTTAACTGTGTCGATAATCTATCAAGAGCTGCCGAATTAGGAAGCCGCGCTGCCATGAGTTGCGGGACACGTAAATCGTTTTCAGGCGGAGTATCAGTCACAAGTAGAGCAGCAACTTTAGGAGCTGTCTTAACGGCAGGCGAAGCGGAAACATCAACTGTGTGATATCGTTTGAGCATGTTAACATGACAAACTCTATGCTTGCGTCTACGATCAGGAGTAAAAAGCACGTAGTTAACATCACTACTTCGTTCTTTAACTACATAAGGTCCTGCAAATTTAGCAGAAAGGCCTGAAGCCTGAGTGGGCAACAGTGCCAAAACCTGGTCTCCTGGTGCAAACTGTCGGCGCACAGCTGTGCGATCGTAGTTTCGTTTCATAACTGTTTGTGACCTCTTAAGGCTGTCTTTAGCTAGGTCATTTGCACGCTGCAAACGTTCTCGAAACGTGCGGACATACTCGAGTATTTTCTTCTTAGGTGACGTTTCGCGGATTAATATCTGATCATGCAGAGTTTTCAGTGGTCCACGAAGTGTGTGACCAAAAACAAGTTCAGCGGGGCTGAAACCCGTAGATTCTTGTACTGCGTCTCTCGCGGCAAACAACACAAATGGAATCCCCTCATCCCAGTGCATGTCTGTTTCCAAACAATACTTTCGCAGCATAGACTTTAGCGTCTGGTGCCAGCGCTCTAGAGCTCCTTGAGACTCTGGATGATAAGCGGATGACACTACATGCTGAATCTGTAAAGTTTCGAGTACCTGATTAAAAAGTCCTGATTGAAAATTTGTGCCTTGGTCCGTTTGAATTACCGTGGGCAACCCAAACGTGGAGAAAAACTTGGTTAACGCTTTCACGACGGAACTAGCAGTAACCTTTCTGAGCGGAAGGGCTTCTGGATAACGAGTGGCAGTGCACATAATTGTCAGTAGATATTGGTTTCCATTTCTGGTTCGCGGCAACGGACCCACACAATCAATGATTATGCGCTCAAACGGTTCTCCGATTACAGGAATTGGCTGTAATGGCGCAGGAGGGACAGCTTGGTTAGGCTTCCCGACTATCTGACATACGTGACACGTTCTGCAATGTTTAGCAACGTCGGACTTAAGATGTGGCCAATAAAAATGCTTAAGAATAGCACGATAGGTTTTGTTTATCCCTAAGTGTCCAGCCCACTTGCCTTCATGTGCCACTGATAAAACATGTTGTCGGCAAGAGGTTGGCACTACTATCTGATATACCGAGTCACTATCTGAGTCATCATTCAACAGTGAACACCATTTACGTACTAATACATCACCATCCAGAAGATATGCAACTTTCTCATCTTTTGCTCTGCTGTTACTCACCACTTTTGTGTAACAGTCCGTCAGAGTAGGATCCATCCTTTGTAAGTCACTGAAATGAGCCCTGGTAACTGGGAAAGTATCATCTCCAGACACATGTGGCGTAACCGGGTCAGCTGTCTGCAGTTGCCCGTCGGCCTTAGTCGACGATACGGTGTCAGGATTCTCTCTCTCAATCTCTATCTTCGTCTCAGAAAATACAGAGGGAAAGATTGAATCAGACAGGTTACACATTTCATTGTCCCTTTCACCAAAATGACTGAGCTCCTTCTCAAGCTCTCGTGCACGCGCACGTGTGACAGCGCAAGCTAAAAACGCATTTTCTGAAATCTCATTAAGCTGCGGTGTCTCAGAACTCTGAGGTTTGTCTAAAACTTCTAGAGTAGGCGTAACTTTACCTCCAGCAATGTCATTTCCCATTAAAATTGTTATACCTTCGATCGGTAGTTCGTCACACACTGCTATGGAAAAACGACCTGTGACGAGAGGAGACCGGATGTAAACATTGTGTACTGGTCGTGGAGCATAACCCATCTCGACTCCTCTGAGAATTGCACTAAAACCACAAGCAGACTTGTTAGAGAAAGGTAAAGCTTGTGCAAGCACCACTGATTGTGAACAAGCAGTATCTCTTAAAACAGTCACAGTACATTCATCCTTTGTTTCACCCGTTAGCGATACGCTAGCATCAAATACAAACGGCTTAAAACATTCATCAATGGACGGAGCTAGTGGGCGTGTGTTCACACAGTCAACTTCTGTTTTAATTAATCCCACCCCTTTTGGTTGAGTAGATCGGGTAGACAGATCTCTCTTTTTCAAAATCTGGCAATTTGCGATTACATGCCCTACTTTGTGGCAGTAAAAACATTCACGTTCCTCTTTCTTTGGTGAAGAACGAGATGGGATAATGTTCCGTGGAGAGGTCGCGTCACTACGTGGCTGCTCCACTGAAACAAAAACAGATTTGTGCGTCAACACATACTCATCAGCCAAACTAGCCGCTGCAGAAATAGTATTCACTTTCTGTTCGTTCAAGTACACTACAATGCGGTCTGGCAAACATTTTTTAAAGTCCTCTAAAAGAATTAATTCTCGTAAAGCACTATAATCTGTGACCTTACAAGTTTGACACCACTTATCAAACATCGCGGCTTTTTCTCGGACAAACTCAAGATGTGTCTGTACAGAGCTTTTTCGGTGAGTCCGGAATTTTTGTCTGTATGCCTCAGGCACAAGCTCATAAGTTCGTAAAATCGCTGATTTCACAGTCTCATAGTTTAAACTTTCTTTTACTGGTAACGATGCAATGGCAGCTTGAGCCTTACCATGGACTTTGCATTGAAGTAGGAGAGTCCATACTTCAGGTGGCCAGTGTAATGCCGTGGCGATTCTCTCGAACACACTAAAATAAGAATCAACCTCGCTCTCTCGAAAAGTAGGAACAAAAGAAACATTTTTACCAATATCAAAAATTGATTTGGGCATTGGTGTAGCAAGAGTGGAGGGGGATGCCATACCTGAACTTTGGGAAGCAACCTGTCCTGCGTTAGAGACTTCCAGCTCTAATCGACGCAGCTTCACTGCCGTTTCTGCCTCAATCTCCATGCGCTTAATCTCCAACTGGAGTTGCCTCTGGTGCTCTTTCTCCTGAGCTTCCAGTTGCAACCGGGCAAGTCGGACTTTCAGTCGTGCCTCGACCAAGGAGCCAGTACCACTCTGTGGGGATGGGTCGTACCTGGGCAGTGTAAACAGGGGCTTCTCCAGCTCACCTGCCCTGGCGCCCTCCCTGGCAGCGGTGGGAGTTATAGCGTCTACAGGATGATTGATCAAAGGCACAGCATATGGTTCAGTTACTGGCAGCACTCCTTTTTCCATCAAGCCACCAATTA
>JAQOOF010002414.1:0-13731 GCA_029931835.1 Etheostoma nigrum | reverse complement strand
AGTTTAAAGCCCATGTTGCAAGTTAACCACCACTGTTGATTATTGGGTACAAAAAACACTCAAGATATGTATATCATTTTTAAAAATGTCTCCAAATAGTGTTAAAAGTTAGTTTTTGGTCATTTTTGGTGTTCGCGGTTTATGAAGTGAATTCGGCGATGACGTCATAGTGGGAAGCGAAGTCTCAGCCTAGCACTAGAACTACGGTGACTGACTGGGAGGAGGAAGAGGAGGAAAGGCCAGCAGCCGAATAATTACGAACTTACCAGACGTGAGAGGGCAAATGAGGAATTGTCAAGATTGTGGGGAAGTCTTCTTCATTTATCTCCTTTATTTTAGCAGCGCAGCAGTGCATACAATGACTTTACTTTTTACTGTCAGTGAATAGCACCGAGTGAACGTCAACGTTTTCTTTCGATCTAGTGACAGTGATCCTGTCGTTAGTTCAGATAAGTACTGGTACACTTATCTAGATATAGTAATAGAAGTACTGGTACACGTATCTAGATATAGTAATAGAAGTACTGGTACACTTATCTAGATATAGTAATAGAAGGCATCCCCGAGTGTTATTTGTAAGTGTTTACCTCTTCCTCCGGTGAAAACATGTCGCTGTTTGGCCGGTGCTTGTGTGTGTGGCGGCGAAGCTGCGGTGGAGAGCGGGTGCTGTAGGCGAGTGAGCCTCCGGTCGGGGAGTGAGTCTCCGGTCGGGAAGCGAGCCGGTCGGGGAGTGAGTCTCCGGTCGGGGAGCGAGCGTCCGGTCGGGGAGTGATCCGCCGGTCGGGAAGCGAGCCTGCCGCCGGTCGGGGAGCGAGCCGGTCGGGGAGCTCGCCTCCGTCGGGGAGTGATCCGCCGGTTGGGGAGTGGTCGGGGAGCGAGCCGGTCGGGGAGCGAGCCCCGCGATCAGCTGATCTGAAGATGCCTAAATCCGTTTGTGACATTTCAGACAGGATCATGGTCCTCCCCAACCAGCACGCACCAGGATTGTAATTGTTTATATTTCAAACGTCACTGCAGGTTGATTGTGGGCGACAACGCGGTCGTGTTAGCTTACCGAAACTCTACTGCCGAAGTTGCTGGCTAGCTACGTGACGTTAGCTATATCCGCTAGCATCCGTACAGGCTAACTATAGCCAGTTTGCTTTGTGTGTAACGTAACAAACCCCCCATCTCGTAGGAGCGAGGTGCACTAATGCCACATGTATGATGTTGACAACATGGACGCATATATATGCAACACCAAAGGCAGTCGTAATATTTACCTAGCAGGCTAGGCTAACGCTGTTGTGCTAACGTCCGGCGGCGTAGCGTTAGCTAGCGTTAGCTAGCAGTCTAAACTTGTGAAAAGCCGAACAACACCCCCGTCTAAGCTGTGTTTCACTTTCCCTCCAATATCATTATAAATATAATAAAGTCACATGGACTTGATCGAGACCATAGACTGTTAATATTAAAGACCAGAAGCCACATTAGGCCAGACCAGTGGTAAATACAATGCAGGCTGCTCTGTTATCTCCCTAATGTGACGTCATGCAATGCATTGTGGGGGGAAAATGAAACACTGTAAAATTGTGCCTATTTTTGGATATATATTCAGTTTTGCAATATCCAACACCATCAAAAACAATGGATAACAGTTCAAATATTTACTACCAACAAGCAGATTGCACAAATTCGTTGCAAAATTAAACCTGCAACATGGACTTTAATATCCTTGATGCTGTGGACACTGTATTATTGCTACTGTATCCCTCTTTTTGAGTTATGACTCCTACAGCATACCTATTCCTAATTATGTAGTAGTTATAGCCATTAACACACTGTCTTGCATCACAAACTTCATCTTGATCTTAAAAGCAACAAAACAAAAAGTCAAAACAGAAAAAGAAAAGAATCACCCAAATAAAATGTTTTCAAAATCTACTTAATAGTTTAAACAGTTTGTCATATAAAAACTCAAAATACAAACAAAATCCACAATTAAGCTTCACTGAAAGGCTCATTCGAGCACCACATCAAATGTACATAGAATGGAATCTCATATCAGCTCGGATAGGTTTCAATCTTATCTTAACCAATAAACTTAGATGAATTATAACAAAAAGAATGTTTCTTTAATTTTCTATTTTTAGGTTGCAACAAAAATTTGTACTAATTGATGTCTAATATTTCCTTTATGACCTTTAATCCTAATAATAATAGAACCCACTGGAGCACCCAGTGGTTCAGTCTATCCAGTTTGTTACCTGATATGAGAACATATCTCATTATACTGTGTGATTTATGATCAAAATCTTCACTGAGCTGCATGTCTACCGCAACCCCTCTTTACTTTATGCATAACTCTTTTTTATCTTATCCTGCTCTATACGTGTGTGTGTTTTCTTGAAAGAACCCACACTTCAGCTGTCCTCTAGACCTCTGGAAAGAAAGAAGGATTTCTCTCTTCCTTTGTTTCACTTTACTTTAAAGAATTCTTAATCTATGACATTAATTCCAAAACGTTTCTACAGTAGGGTCAGTCCTATTAATAGAAAGAAATATCATCATTTCACTGTTCTAAGTTTAAAATCCCAATTCCAAACTATAAATATTTTCCTAATTCTGTTACCAACAAAATTCCCCTAAAATATTGCTCATAAAGAAAAGTATCACAAAAGTACTGCATGTACTTAAGGTATGAAAATGTAACAATATAGGAAGCCTCACATTTTTCTTTCTTTAAACTGGAAATGATCAAAGCCGTTTTCTATCACCTAAGTGATTTAATCAATTAACTCTTTCATGCAATTTTTTTTTTTTTAGATCAATACATTAACTTAAGTTTGATTATTTGCTTCACCTACATCTTCCTCTTTCTCACAACACTTTTTTTCAATTTAATTTAACCCTTGTGTTACCTTTTGCCCTGCAGAGGCATTTTGGTTAATACTTGTTACTGCCAGACCAAATCTTTCTCCTTATCTGTGTTTTTTACAACTCCCTCTGTGGAAGGGGTCAAAGGGGCTGCCTGCTGGTGCAGCACCCTGTGTCCCCCTTCCTTCCCTTCAACTCATGTTAACATAGAATGTTTACATAAACATTTCTCCATTATTTTCTCTACTGACATTAATAGGATAGGTACTGCAAAACACTTAAGTCCCATACCTTAAAACTTCTATTGTATAAGATGGATCCCACATTGGATTGACTACTTTTATCTCTTTGGTTTTGTTTTTAAACCAAATATTCCCTTTTGAACCAAATTTTCCCTCATTAAATCTAAATCCTTTTTCCTAAAACGTTACACAATTCCCCTCTATTCCCTAGTTGGACTTTTCTCAGCCTCCTTTAATACTGACTGTCTGACAGGACATATTACTATAATTTTGATCCATCTCCTAATTGCAGACATACAACAATTAAAGCAGGACAAGACATACAGACATACATAGAAACATAAATCAACTGTACCCAATGTTGTTTCTCGCTCTCGCTTTGCAGCAGCAAAGTTGACTGTGAGTGGAGAGGGGCGGAGGGGCATGAGAGCGCGCATTTCTCATCTCCCTCTGAACCCTCTGTTTTGGCGTTGTTCACTGATTTAGTTAGATCATCCTGTAATTTATGCATTCCGTTCCACAGTGGACAGAACCACGGCTTCTCAGTATTTGTTGGGTCTTTTTGTACTACAGGATCTGAATTGTCCTGTGCTTGTTTTATGCGCACATCCTGGTCTTTTGGAGTGCTCACGGCCACGTGTTTCAACGTTACCATGGTTACGGTCCTGATTCCAACAGACCTTCCTCCTGCGTCTTAGCCTCCGCCATACTATTCCCCTTTTTTTTAAAATTTTTATTCATTTTTCAGACTACTTTCGTTTCTATTTGTCCAATTAGAAACTACGTTCACGTCACCCGAACGCTACACTTTCATGTATCCCCTGTTTGAAATACACTACCCTTCATCTGATTCACCAGACTACTTTCGTTTCCACGGCCCAATTTAGAAACTACGTTCACCCTCCGGATCCTACACCTTCGTGTATTTTACTTTAAATACACTACCCTTCATCTGAAATATATACAGACTACTTTCATTTCTATGTCCCAATGTAGAAACTACGTTCGCGATCCAGACGTTACTCCTTCATGTATCTTACTTTAAATACACTACCCTTCATCTGAAATATATACAGACTACTTTCATTTCTAAGTCCCAATGTAGAAACTACGTTCACGTCTTATTGGAGGCTACACCTTCACGTATTCCTTTTTTGAAATACATTACCCTTCATCTGGTTTACTAACTACTTGCAAGTACTACGTTTTCAAACTTAAACTATATGTTAAACATTAAAATTTAAAACTTTTTCACACATCAACATCTTATCAAATTTGTCAATTTTAGCAACTAGGATACAGGCACGTTCCACATTCAGATTTTGTACATGTCCAATGCTGCAGATTTGATATTAACAGGTTCTGCTTTACCTTTCTTTTGTGCCCGGGCTGAATGTGGAGACGCATCTCGTCCTCGTTGTTCACTTACTCAAGGATGGGTCGTTGCCTTCCTCGATCGCCCCACGTTCGGGCGCCAAATTGTTGGAGCTAAATCCTGCTCCATTCTCAGGGTTCATTCATTTAGTAGTCAAAATCTCAGATGTTGAAATGTGAATCCATTTTATTACATAGGATATCCTAGAGACAAAGTTACCTGGATCAAGCTGTTGCAGCTCTCCCCTTCCTTTGTCTGCCTCTCTGGCTCTCAGACCCCCCGTATTATCTCACAAAGGGTGGGGTCTTGTGCTTATTCCTTATCTTTTAGTTGGGATGTGACTGAGGGTTTATGACCCTCAGAGACTTGCAAAGCAACAGAGCAGTAGGGCCATAAAGAGGTGACTGAAAACAGAGACAGGGTGTCTCTAACATCATCAATTCAGCTTATGACACATTTGTAGAGCTGGGTTATAACAAAATGTACCAGAACATCTTATATTATAAAACAAAAGTATTGCTAAACAACTTAATGCAACAAACAACAAACTATAAACTTATAACAACAAACTTAATGCATGACCCACATGTCTTCATTTATGTTGAAATAATGCTTTTCCCTTTTAGCTTGAATGTATAATGCAAATCACACACAATGTTTAAGCACATATAAAATTTTAAATTCCAACAGCGGCCTAGTGCATCAATAATCAAAATGGAGCTAACATGCATGACTGAAATCTAGATGTTAATATCACCAGAAATTAGTTGTTTACCTTCACACAAACATGCTCCTTTTGTGCAGGGGCTAATTCTGAATTGTAGTAAAGCAAAGCTGCATTGGCCGGGAATTTGTCCTGGGTCTCACACGTGGCAGGTGAGAAATCTACCACTGAATGACCAATGCTTGACGTGGTTCAAATTGCGCCACTGAAAAAAATTAGTCTGCATGGCCACATCTTGTTTTCACAGTCTCTTGAGGTGCCTAGTGCACCAACAATCAAAATGGAGCTAACATGAATGACTGAAATCTAGAGGTTAACATTACCAGAAATGATTGGTTTGCCATCACATAAACATGCTCCATTTGTGTAAGGGCTAATTCCAAATAGTAGTAAAACAAAGCTGCATTGGCCGGGAATCGGACCCGGGTCTCCCGCATGGCAGGCGAGAATTCTACCACTGAACCACCAATGCTTGACACGGTTCAAATTGCACCACTGAAAAAAATCAGTCTGCATGGCCACATTATGTTTTCACAAGTGTTGACAACAAGGTCATTTTATCCATATTTCATCAAACACGGATCACAGTCTCTTGGGCGAAAGGTAATTGTATTCATATTTCATCAAACACGGATCACAGTCTCTTGAGGTGCCTAGTGCACCAACAATCAAAATGGAGCTAACATGAATGACTGAAATCTAGAGGTTAACATTACCAGAAATGAGTTGTTTGCCATCACATAAACATGCTCCATTTGTGCAAGGGCTAATTCCAAATAGTAGTAAAGCAAAGCTGCATTGGCCGGGAATTTGTCCTGGGTCTCAGACGTGGCAGGTGAGAAATCTACCACTGAACGACCAATGCTTGACACGGTTCAAATTGCACCACTGACAAAAATCAGTCTGCATGGCGACATTGTGATCAGTAAAAAGGTAATTTTATCCATCCTCCATCAAACACGGATCACAGTCTCTTGGGCGGCCTAGTGCATCAATAATCAAAATGGAGCTAACATGCATGACTGAAATCTAGATGTTAATATCACCAGAAATTAGTTGTTTACCTTCACACAAACATGCTCCTTTTGTGCAGGGGCTAATTCTGAATTGTAGTAAAGCAAAGCTGCATTGGCCGGGAATTTGTCCTGGGTCTCACACGTGGCAGGTGAGAAATCTACCACTGAATGACCAATGCTTGACGTGGTTCAAATTGCGCCACTGAAAAAAATTAGTCTGCATGGCCACATCTTGTTTTCACAGTCTCTTGAGGTGCCTAGTGCACCAACAATCAAAATGGAGCTAACATGAATGACTGAAATCTAGAGGTTAACATTACCAGAAATTAGTGGTTTGCCATCACATAAACATGCTCCATTTGTGTAAGGGCTAATTCCAAATAGTAGTAAAGGAAAGCTGCATTGGCCAGGAATCGGACCCAGGTCTCCCGCATGGCAGGCGAGAATTCTACCACTGAACCACCAATGCTTGACGTGGCTCAAGTTGCACCACTGAAAAAAATCAGTCTGCATGGCCACATTATGTTTTCGCAAGTGTCAGACACAAGGTCATTTTATCCATCTTCCACCAAACATGGATCACAGCCTCTTGGGCGGCCTAGTGCATCAATTACCAAAATGGAGCTAACTTGCATTACTGAAATCTAGAGGTTAATATCACCAGAAATGAGTTGTTTACATTCACACAAACATGCTCCTTTTGTGCAAGGGCTAATTCTGAATTGTAGTAAAGCAAAGCTGCATTGGCCGGGAATTTGTCCTGGGTCTCACACGTGGCAGGTGAGAAATCTACCACTGAACAACCAATGCTTGACACGGTTCAAATTACACCACTGAAAAAAATCAGTCTGCATGGCCACATCATGTTTTCACAAGTGTCAGCAAAAAGGTAATTTTATCCATCCTCCATCAAACACGGATCACAGTCTCTTGGGCGGCCTAGTGCATCAATAACCAAAATGGAGCTAACATGCATGACTGAAATCTAGAGGTTAACATTACCAGAAATGAACCACCAATGCTTGACACGCTTCAAATTGCCCCACTAAAAAAATGAGTCTGCATGGCGACCTTATGTTTTCACAAGTGTTGACAACAAGGTCATTTTATCCATATTTCATCAAACACGGATCACAGGTAAAGAGCCATTACTCCTCCAACTGCCAACTATTGTTCTAGAGACAATAGGATATACAGTTTTAGATTGCAAGATAACTGTACTGAAATACCTCAAGTGATCAAAACAGTTTGTCAAAATGGGAAAAGTCATGTTATAAATTTATTTATTTAATAGTACACTACACCAAAGTGAGGTCTACCAAATGGTTAACTCTACAACCCGTAAGCTGTTGGAACCTTGGTTACGTAAAATATAAAAATATATAATATATAAATAAATAAAATATGGTGGTGGTAGTGTGATGGTCTGGTTTTGCTGCTTCAGGACCTGGAAGACTTGCCGTGATAAAAGGAACTATGAATTCTGCTGTCTACCAAGAGATCCTGAAGGAGAATGTCCGACCATCTGTTTGTGTACTCAAGCTGAAACGAACTTGGGTTCTGCAGCAGGACAATGATCCTAAACACACCAGCAAGTCCACCACCGAATGGCTGAAGAAAAACAAAATTAAGACTTTGGAGTGGCCTAGCCAAAGTCCTGACCTGAATCCTATTGATGTTGTATGACCTTAAAAAGGCCGTTCGTGCTTGAAAACCCTCTAATGTAACTGAATTAGGACAATTCTGCAAAGATGAGTGGGCCAAAATTCCTCCAGGACGCTGTACAGGGGCGGTTCTAGGAAAACATTTCCAGGGGGGCCAAGGTGGGGCCATTGTTTTTTCACAGGGGCACAGAAAGAAGAATGGAAAAAAATGACGATCTTTTTTTAAACAACTTTTTTGTTTATTTAGAGCACCAATGAAACAAAAATTTCTATTCAAAATATTTCACATACAACACATGAGAACAATAAACCTTCACAAACCTTCACAAACCTGTACACTAACATTTAGGAGACTAACAATCAAATTTTCATTTCAGTAATCTCTCATGCTTGTGCACTGGCAATACCAAATCCTGCAACATTACAATAATAGTATTCTGCGTTTGTGGTTTCGTGCAAAATAGTCCACAAATGCATCAAGATCCAAAGCCTTTGCCCTTCTGGATTCAATGCTTAGCATCCCTAAACTGCTGAGACGTTCATCTGTAATAGTGGACCTGAGGTAGGTTTTCACTAATTTTAGTTTGGAAAAACTCCTCTCACAGGTGGCAGAACTCACTGGGAGTGCAACAGCAATTTTGCAAAGTCTAAAAAGCTCGCAGAATACGTCTTTGTATGGCTCAATGAAACGGATCAACTCCACTGTATTAGAAGGGTTTCCAATCTCGTGACTCTTTAGTTTTCTTTCTAAAAGTCTCCTGAACTGATGGAGTTCAGGTCCCAGATCCTCAATATTGGCATCATAAAGACGGCCAAATTCAAACACAGTTGTGTCTTTTAAAAATGCATCACTCTTGGGGTTAAGAGATTGGATACAACTCATCAGCTCACAGTTGGTCTTTGAAAAACGTCTGCTTAGTTCACTAAGCATGCAGTCAATGACAGGATAAAAGAAAGAGGACCGATAAGTTTCTTTATCACAAACTTGCTCCCTCTGACCAACAGAGCTTAGTACGTGGTACTCACGGAGTTTGGAACTTTTTGTTCTTTGTCGTTTTGCCAACGACTGGGTGGCAGCATCACACTGCTCACAGATGGTTAATACTTCACCCCACAGGTTGTCAAAGAAGGATTGTTGCCTGAAATCTGTCAAAGTCTGAACCAAACCTTCCACTAAATCTGCTGCTCTTGAGAGGTCAACAGTTGATGACTGCAGCATATCTGAAAGAAGCTTGGTTTCCCCAAACAACTTACGAAGCGTAACTAGATGCACAACAAACTCTAGGTCAATCTGGGCCAGAAGACCACGGGCCTCAGAAGACTTTTCTCCCCTGTGCTCTAGTGCCATCTCTTGTAGGACACGTTTTAGGGCAGGTAATCTGTCCATTATGTTACGTAGGGCGATGAACCGACAAGCCCATCGTGTGTCACTTAATTTTTGGAGCTCTCTTGTGCTGCCATACATTTCAGTTTGTACAGCCAGCCATTTGGCATGCACATATGAGCCAGAAGTGAAAACATAAAGACTCTGCAACAACGCAAAGAATTCCTCTGCTTCTGGTACTGCTTTGACAGAATCAACTAGCACTAAATTAAGGCAGTGGGCACTGCAGTGGATGTAAAATGCAAATTTGGCTTGCTCTCTGATTCTCGCCTGGACCCCTGAATGCCTACCACTCATCACAGCAGCTCCATCATATGCCTGGCCTATAAGGTTGTTTTTGTAGTCTAGGCCATGGTGTTCCAATAAGCGGACTATCTTTTCAGTGAGCCCCTCTGCATCTAGTCTTTCAGCAGATTCAAAATGAAGAAAACTCTCCTTGATTGTTCCATTATAATAGTACCTGAGTACAAATGAAATCTGCTCCTTTTTTGAGACATCCTTAGTCTCATCTGCCATGATGCTGAAGAACTGACTGCTTTTTACTTCTTCAATTATTTCAGAACGGACCATTTCTGCCAAACAATTCAGAACCTCATTCTGAATCGTCTTGCTTGTGTACTTTGCGTTGTGAATGGATGTTAGTCTGTGTTTAACAGCTGCATCGTGATTTGCAACTGTTTCAAGAATTTCCCTGAAATTTCCTCTGTTAGTTGATTCCTCAGACTCATCATGTCCTCTCTGTGCTATGTTTTGTCTAGCTGTGAGCAATATTACTTCCCCAATTGTTTTAATATACTCACGGTTTTCTTTTACTTGTTTACTGTGTTCCTGGTTAAGGATATTTTCCAATGTTGTATTAGCTTTCACAGCCCTTTGGTAGTCCTTCCATGCTATCATTGCTTGCTTATGTCTGTCAGATTTTGCATGTACTGAAAACCCTCCCTCTCTTTCAGTTGCTTTTTTCCAATTCCTAAAGCCTGATGGTGAGTCAAACACACTGCCAGAAATACTTGGTGGGCTGAAATGTCTGCAGGCATAGCAATATGCAGAATCCATAATTGCAGAATATTCCACCCAAGGATGACTTTCATACCAGCTTGCCTGGAAGCTGCGTCTTCTGTCCGCCATAACTGTGGTTGGAAACATCTTTAAATTAGGCTGCACTGGTTGATCATCCTTGCACTTACTGATATCTGAAAAGAAATGAATGAAAACATGAGGGTGTAACCGAGAGCATTAGTGGATTCATTCGCTTGTAATTGTATATATATTTATTCATTATAATACATTAAGATCATACTGAAAAAAGATAACTAAAATTAAGTAATTGTTTGAAATTATAGTATTTGTCCTTGATTTGAACAGGTAAATAATATTATCTGCCAATGAGAAAGATTTTTGCTCCTAGAATAGTAAAAAATAATCTCTCTCTCTCTCTCTCTCTAAAGTTTCAGATGCACTTTACAGGCACTTTACACATAGTCACACAGGTTTATTCAACATCACAAACTTGATGGCTGTGAACTTGATAAATGTGATGGAGGATCCACTGGTTGTCCTTTCTGCTCCTCACTCTCTCCCTCACAGCCTACATCTTCTTCCTCACTCTCAGGATTGAATGCTTCAGTTTCTGATGTCTCAATGTCAGCTTTCTCACTAACCATCTCCTCCTTCTCTCTTTCATCCTGCTCCTCGGCTCTGTTATCTTCATCCTCCCTCTGTCTACATTTTTCCTTGCTAACAGTGGTGAAAAATGAGGCAATGTCTCTTTTTCTTTTCATAAATACTGACGTTTCCTGTGCTGCAAGAAAGTAATGGATAATATCTAATTGGAATAACCGTGACAGAATCTCAAATATCCTTAAGTTTAAAACTAGCAACTTTATATTTAATTCACTGGTAAAGTAATACCATGAAAGAAAATATTAAATCAGTTCCTAACCCGTATGGACTGCATTAGGCAAAACAATGACGCCAGGTTTCGTTGCATTAAAAACGACAGTAGCACTCAAAGATGAGCCAAACAGCGCATCAAGAAACAATCATATTTCTTTCTTACCTCCGTCTCTTTACACTATTTTCCATTAGTCGTCCGACTCGTCTGTAAATGCTATTCTTCTTCTTTCTTTTTCTCGTTGAGAAAATCCTATGTGAGCGCGCACCGCACTAAAGATTCCGCGTGAAACGGTGCGGCATATTAGTTCCAGTTTCCGACACTCAGACACTTGCAGCAACAGATGCTTTGTTAAACATTACACACTGGAAATAGAATTAATGCTGATACAAAGCATAGTAACTAGCAGAGGTCCATCGACCTCTGGGTTATGGGCCCAGCACGCTTCCGCTGCGCCACTCTGCTCTGCTTTGCAGTCCTAGGGGCTGGAAAATCTGTGATTCATATTTTAATTGGTTTGGGAACCCGTGGCAACCAAGGTTCCAACAGCTTACAGGTTGTAGAGTTAAACATTTGGTAGACCTTGCAACTATCTTTTATGTGAGTTTCCTGATTACTCACACATTGATTATTCACATGTAACACTTGTGATTGGCTGGTGTTTTAAAAAAAGGCATTGTGAGTACAGTACATCAGCAAGGAGTCTACCAAGTTGCCTCTTATCATTTTAGTTTGGAAAGTGGCACACCAAGTCAGTTTCACCGCGATGGTTTGGACTGGGTCGACTAGGGTTTTCTGCTGCTCTCGGGCAGACGGCTGTACTCACTTTGGTGTAGTGTACTATTAAATAAATAAATTTATAACATGACTTTTCCCATTTTGACAAACTGTTTTGATCACTTGAGGTATTTCAGTAGTCTTTGGTCTTGGACAGTTAGCTTGCAATCTAAAACTGTATATCCTATTGTCTCTGGAACAATAGTTGGCAGTTGGAGGAGTAATGGCTCTTTACAGTGAATATGCAAAAGAAGATGTTCACAAATGTGATTATTTTTATAACAAATAATGGTGCAATAACTGTTTGTTACGATGTGTTGAACAAATACCTGCATGTATTGTGGCGAGCGGTCTAAGGTGCTGGATTAAGGCTCCAGTCTCTCTGAAGGCGTGGGTTCAAATCCCAAAGTTACAAATATTACTTAGCTGGAATGCAACTGATGTGATATCTTGGAGGTATAGCACCACTTTTTGGGTTGTTGTGGTCGAGTGTTTAAGGCAATGGACTAGAAATCCATTGGGGTATCCCAGCAAAGGTCCAAATCCTGCCGATAATGAAAGGCATCGGTAGCAAAACAATGACATATCACATCATACAAATCTCAGCTGTGCCTTCATGAACAATATTGTAATATCTCATAGGTACTTGAAGCCTGATGAAGCCAACAGAACCACATCATCTGCAAGAGCATGAACTGTATTCTAAGGTGCCCAGACTTGACACTCACCCACCTCACACCTCATGAAATGAATGGTGCTTTTCCCCACGAACATGCAAAAAGCCTCTGCTTGTCAGTTTCCGTAGTGCAGTGGTTATCACGTTTGCTTAACACGTGAAAAGTCCCCTCTTCGAAACAGGGTGGAAACATGTTTCTTTGTTCATGTTGACTTCACACAATCAAACTCTGCTGAGTTAAACTCTCAATAACCTCATCGGAAAAGTCTCCATGCTGTGAAATTGTGGCCAGGCCTAAAATTCTTTATTGGAAAAAGTCCATAAAGACTCTTCAGCTCTTCAACTTTTTTAAGCCAAGGACCCCTTAACCTGTTCAGAGTATTGGGTCCCCGTGTTATGTGCCTTCTGGTTTTTCCACCTACTGGTTTCCGAGCCTGTCCAGATGCCGTGTAAACTTCAACGGCTACCCACGTCGACAGATTCGCTAAAAATTCATATACATTTTACTGGCCTTTGCATGTCGCAACTCAATATAAACTAGACTGAATTGGACAGAATATCTGAGCACGACACTACAATGACATTGTACAGCGGGAAAATTGTGTTTTAAAAGAAAAAATTACGATGATCCGTGTCGCGCTGGTTTCAAACCTTCTTTAGCAAAAATAATAGCATAAGAGTCCACTACACCATCACACCATTCACATTACCTGTGATAAAAGAAACCGCTTTATTTTCTCTCAGTAGAACAAGAATAACAATTTAACAGAGCAAACCGAAACAACTTGTTACCTTAATTTAAGCTTAACTTCATCATTAAATCGTGCTCTATAACCTCCTGCTACACTTCTGCGCTATCCATGTGCAAGGACTCGTCATAAATGACACCAGGCAGCACACGGTTTGGGAAACAATCGGTCTAAAACAACTGGTTACCCTGGGCTGGACACGCGTGATCCCGAGGCTCTCATTCAGCTACAACAAGTTTCTGTGATTTATGAGAAGAAGCAATATTTCTATTGACGTGCCTCAAATGCATACATCTATGTTTCTAATAGCCTACAACGTTATGTTTACGACGGAAGACACACATTTGAAACCCAAAGTTACAATACAAAGTTCA
>JAQOOF010002413.1:0-5000 GCA_029931835.1 Etheostoma nigrum | reverse complement strand
ACATAGATACACACACACATAGATACACACACACACACACATAGATACACTCACACACACACAGAAACACACACACACACACCTGTGGTCATGCACTGAGTATATTGCGCCTGTGTTAAATATGTCAGGTAGGTTAAATACTAAATTTCTTTCATTGTTTTGATTTTTTTTATCTATTTATTTTATGTTCATCTAATACGTCACTGTAGCATATAACCGCGTTATTAATGACGTCATCCTGACACCCAAGTCCTCGCACAACTCTTATTTTGAAACACTTGTTGGTCGGGTGCCCGGATGCTGCAGCAACACAAGCACGCGCTGCGTCAGATTTTTGTTTTTTAAAATTTAAAATAAATACCGGAACCCAGACAACAATAGTCCTTCAAAATAAAAGCCAACAAAAAACTTTTTTTTTTTTTAAACCAATTCTATTTATCCATATCACTGTTGAAGGCTACACATCACAATATTGTATCACACATTAAGGTAACGCCTGTTAAAAAGCTTTTTAAAGGGGTTTAATATAAAATCTTAAATAAATGTCTAATTCATGTATTTTGCTTTTCATTATAACTATAATTAATTTACACACAATTGACACTTTTCTGTGTTTATCTGGTGTACACATGACTCACACACAATGTGTAGATATAACACAGTTGTGTGTTAACACTTGTGTTGTCCTCCCGGGTTAAAAAATTGACAAAAATTTGACATTTTTGTCCCTTTTTCAAACTTATTCACTGTCAAAGTGGCGTCAAAATGAATGGGAGTCAGTGGGATGCTAACAGCATGTGATGGCTTCGTAGCATTAAAATGGCGCCATTAGCTACACTTAGAGAGGAGAGGAGAGGCTGACCCCCTAACCCTATACTAGGGTGACCAGACGTCCCCGGTTTCCGGGGACAGTCCCCGGTTTTGGTGACCTGTCCCCGGCTGGATCTGTCCCCGGAAATGTCCCCGGTTTTCACTGTGACTGACAGACCCGATACTGGAATGAAAGAAAGAAAACTCTGACCAAACGGAGCCGATCGAGCAGCGCTGCTCAGAGCTCAGAGATAATAATAATAATAATAATACATTTTATTTAACAGCGCCTTTCTCAACACTCAAGGTCGCTTTACAGACAAAAAAGCGAGATACAGGGAACAGAGTTATAACAAAATAAAACAAAATAAAACAAAACAAGGCAAAACAAATTACTGGGACAGTGTATTTACAAATAAGCAAGCAAGCAAGATGTTTTAGAAAGCCGTATTTTACCATGCTAAAATCACTGATTATTTACATGGAGTCTGGTGGAGATATGCTGCTCTATACATGCTAAAATCACTGATTATTTACATGGAGTCTGGTGGAGATATGCTGCTCTATACATGCTAAAAGTAGTGATTATTTACATGGAGTCTGGTGGAGATATGCTGCTCTATACATGCTAAAATCACTGATTATTTACATGGAGTCTGGTGGAGATATGCTGCTCTATACACGCTAAAATCACTGATTATTTACATGGAGTCTGGTGGAGATATGCTGCTCTATACATGCTAAAATCACTGATTATTTACATGGAGTCTGGTGGAGATATGCTGCTCTATACACACTAAAAGTAGTGATTATTTACATGGAGTCTGGTGGAGATATGCTGCTCTATACATGCTAAAAGTAGTGATTATTTACATGGAGTCTGGTGGAGATATGCTGCTCTATACATGCTAAAAGTAGTGATTATTTACATGGAGTCTGGTGGAGATATGCTGCTCTATACACGCTAAAAGTAGTGATTATTTACATGGAGTCTGGTGGAGATATGCTGCTCTATACACGCTAAAAGTAGTGATTATTTACATGGAGTCTGGTGGAGATATGCTGCTCTATACATGCTAAAAGTAGTGATTATTTACATGGAGTCTGGTGGAGATATGCTGCTCTATACATGCTAAAAGTAGTGATTATTTACATGGAGTCTGGTGGAGATATGCTGCTCTATACACACTAAAAGTAGTGATTATTTACATGGAGTCTGGTGGAGATATGCTGCTCTATACACACTAAAAGTAGTGATTATTTACATGGAGTCTGGTGGAGATATGCTGCTCTATACACGCTAAAAGTAGTGATTATTTACATGGAGTCTGGTGGAGATATGCTGCTCTATACACGCTAAAAGTAGTGATTATTTACATGGAGTCTGGTGGAGATATGCTGCTCTATACACGCTAAAAGTAGTGATTATTTACATGGAGTCTGGTGGAGATATGCTGCTCTATACATGCTAAAAGTAGTGATTATTTACATGGAGTCTGGTGGAGATATGCTGCTCTATACACGCTAAAAGTAGTGATTATTTACATGGAGTCTGGTGGAGATATGCTGCTCTATACACGCTAAAAGTAGTGATTATTTACATGGAGTCTGGTGGAGATATGCTGCTCTATACATGCTAAAAGTAGTGATTATTTACATGGAGTCTGGTGGAGATATGATATATTAACTCTATACACCCCTTGATCTTAGCCCTAGCCCTCGTTCAAAAAGAGTAATGGGACAGCACTAGGTCTCACGTGGACGCGCAAAACCAAGGGGACGGGGTAAGATAGAGAAATGAGATTCGGCCAGAGGTGGGTAGTAACGAGTTACATTTACTTGAGTACGTTTTTGAAGAAATTGTACTTCTAGGAGTAGTTATAAATCACTATACTTGTACTTGTACTTGAGTAGATTAGTGAAGAAGAAGCTGTACTCTTCCTCCGCTACATCAGGCTACAATGAGCTCCTTACTTTTCTTTTTACCTCTTTGGTATTCTACGCGTCATCGTTTTTACCCCAGCGTACGTCTCATTATAATGTTTTATTTAGAGAGAGAGAGAGAGAGAGAGAGAGAGAGTCTTCCGCTGAAGGCTCTACGTGACCAATCAACGTGACCATACTCGATCTCAGCGGCGGGACAGGTTAGCTTTACAGTCGTAGCAAAACAAAGATGTCAGAATCAACCGTCGCCAAGGCAACGCAAACCAGGAGGAACCCCCCCGGCCTCATAGTGAAACCATGGTTACCTTTTAGTTAAAGTGGTAACAGCAGCTACATTGTGCTGCGTTTAGTGTCGACCAAAACAATCGGACATGTGAGCGTCCAACAACTCAACATCTAACCTGAGGAGACGTAGCGGTAGTTGTAGTTGTTGCTGTGGAGAGGTGGATGTTTGTCTTTTAGGTTACATACAGGATGTTTAACATGCAGTATCCATCCAAATCTGATGTTTAAGTCTCTCACTTAAGCTATTTTGTAATTAATGAATTAATTTTAATTTATTGTATTGATTGGATGAACTATAATTTGCCTAAAGATGATTATTTTGTATTTTTGTCGGTCTGGTTGATGCTTGTGTTAAGAAATAAATCAGACGTTACTCAACAGTTACTCACTACTTAGAGTAGTTTAGTAAGTACTTTTTACTCTTACTCAAGTAATTATTTGGATGACTACTTTTACTTTTACTTGAGTCATATTATTCTGAAGTAACAGTACTTTTACTTGAGTCATATTATTCTGAAGTAACAGTACTTTTACCTGAGTCATATTATTCTGAAGTAACAGTACTTTTACCTGAGTCATATTATTCTGAAGTAACAGTACTTTTACTTGAGTCATATTATTCTGAAGTAACAGTACTTTTACTTGAGTCATATTATTCTGAAGTAACAGTACTTTTACCTGAGTCATATTATTCTGAAGTAACAGTACTTTTACTTGAGTCATATTATTCTGAAGTAACAGTACTTTTACTTGAGTCATATTATTCTGAAGTAACAGTACTTTTACCTGAGTCATATTATTCTGAAGTAACAGTACTTTTACTTGAGTCATATTATTCTGAAGTAACAGTACTTTTACCTGAGTCATATTATTCTGAAGTAACAGTACTTTTACTTGAGTCATATTATTCTGAAGTAACAGTACTTTTACTTGAGTCATATTATTCTGAAGTAACAGTACTTTTACTTGAGTCATATTATTCTGAAGTGACAGTACTTTTACCTGAGTCATATTATTCTGAAGTAACAGTACTTTTACTTGAGTCATATTATTCTGAAGTAACAGTACTTTTACCTGAGTCATATTATTCTGAAGTAACAGTACTTTTACTTGAGTCATATTATTCTGAAGTAACAGTACTTTTACTTGAGTCATATTATTCTGAAGTAACAGTACTTTTACTTGAGTCATATTATTCTGAAGTAACAGTACTTTTACCTGAGTCATATTATTCTGAAGTAACATTACTTTTACTTGAGTCATATTATTCTGAAGTAACTGTACTTTTACTTGAGTCATATTATTCTGAAGTAACAGTACTTTTACTTGAGTCATATTATTCTGAAGTAACAGTACTTTTACTTGAGTCATATTATTCTGAAGTAACAGTACTTTTACTTGAGTCATATTATTCTGAAGTAACAGTACTTTTACTTGAGTCATATTATTCTGAAGTAACAGTACTTTTACTTGAGTCATATTATTCGGAAGTAACAGTACTTTTACTTGAGTCATATTATTCTGAAGTAACAGTACTTTTACTTGAGTCATATTATTCTGAAGTAACTGTACTTTTACTTGAGTCATATTATTCTGAAGTAACAGTACTTTTACTTGAGTCATATTATTCTGAAGTAACAGTACTTTTACCTGAGTCATATTATTCTGAAGTAACAGTACTTTTACTTGAGTCATATTATTCTGAAGTAACAGTACTTTTACCTGAGTCATATTATTCTGAAGTAACAGTACTTTTACTTGAGTCATATTATTCTGAAGTAACAGTACTTTTACTTGAGTCATATTATTCTGAAGTAACAGTACTTTTACTTGAGTCATATTATTCTGAAGTAACAGTACTTTTACTTGAGTCATATTATTCTGAAGTAACAGTACTTTTACTTGAGTCATATTATTCTGAAGTAACAGTACTTTTACTTGAGTCATATTATTCTGAAGTA